>CM050847.1:27382014-27414514 GCA_027580175.1 Siniperca scherzeri
TTCATACGTTTCTGTGGACATTTTGAGACGTTTTGAGAACTGAGTCAATATTGGGATCTATTCTGCTTTTAAATTAAGCTAATTTGCCTTCCTCCACAAAGGAGCAAGCTACAAATGTTACTGAGCAACACTGCAGACCAACAGGGAACGTCTGATACTTAAAACCGCGGGAGTTTTTCTTTAACCAGAGACAGGAATAACCAAAGAACACTGGCAATAATGTTTCATTATATCCAGCATGATGCTTTTTGGGTGTTTCTCTTTGCTTTATTGTGTCATCTATCTTTTTTGTGCATGTGATAGGTTTGCAAAGTGAAAAAGCCCAGAGTCCAGCCCAAAGTGAGTTACCCCCTCCCACAGAAAGCTCTGCTCCTGAACTGCCTGAAAACAGCCCGACTGCAGTCCAGCCTTTACTTCCGTAACGTATCTACGTCACTATGTAGCACGCGTCATAATGCACCAGTTGAGCAGTTTCCACAAGTCCACCTAAATGTGACATTAAAATAACGTTAGATACCAGGCGGTCAGTGGGCATAAAGTTGTTCCTGTGATGTACAGACAGTGCACAGTTAAAACGTTACCTATCAAAGATAAAAAGATACAATTACAAATGTGTAACGTACCACTCTGAAACGGCTCGCTCCAGTCGCGGTTGTGAAGCCGGTTCGGGTTGTTCTGCCTGTGTTTCGGTATCAGACCTGGGCTCTGACATGTACGGCTGAACCGAAGCCATAGTTACCGGCTGCAGCGGCTCTGTTTTGGATCACACTGCCTTTCTCGTCAGGACCCGCCCTACTCTGCTTCCGATTGGCCAGTAGTCCTTTACCTCGGCACTGCGCATGTGCAGCTCCCAACAAAGATCCAATAGAAGTGCGACGCCTCACTCGGTAGCTGCAGCAATGTGCAGTGCGAGTAAAAAATATGGTGTTTATTGAAAATGAAACCATGCAAACCTATTCTGGTACAACCCCAAAATAAAATGATGAACGTGAAAATGAGCGTAATGACCACTTTAACTATCACAACACAGCATCAGTAGTGCTGTGCAATGTTTTGAAACTCAACACAGATTCAAATGGACGCTGAGCTGGGAGGAAATGTTTTTGAGGATTTGAGGGCTAAACCAGAGAGTGTATCATTACAGGAAAACACGGTATTCCTGAAGGCACAATGCTTCTCCCAAAATGTTTTCTGTTAATGCAAAATAGTTGAACATGAATGTAATTCACTGGAGGTTGTTCAGCTCATTACAGAATAAATTAGAGCCATTAGGCAGTTAGGAACAGAATAACAAATGAAAGTCACTCTCTGTGGTGTCGGTACAGTTTCATTACATTTTTATTCACTCTGTTTACTCATGTATACGAAATCGATTTGGTCTTTTATCTGAATATTCCACCACTAGACCACTGATTTTAAATATACGCCTGTCTGTTTCTTCAGGTACTGCCTCTTCTGCTTTTGTTTTCTCCACCTGTACGTCAGATCTTTCATGTCCTCGACGTCCCCTCCTTTCTTCTCCTGTCCTCCTCCGGCGGTTTTCTGTCTCTCTCCTCCTGTTGTCTCTTCTTTGATGGTGATTTATTTATTTTTTTGCCGCCTCTCCCTCGTTTCCGGCTCATCTTGTTTTTCTCACGCTTCACCGGTCGACCTGAAAGTGTCTCTCTTCCTCCTCCTGTGTCTTCCACGATCTAATTCCCTCTCTCATTTGCTCTTGTTTACTCCTAATCGTCTGTCTTCTCTGCCTCTTCTTCCTCCATCACGTCACCTTCCCCTCCTCATCCTCTTTCTGCAATCAATTCAATCTAGTTTCATTTAAAGTCCAAATGAAATGAATTTCTTTTGTCTGCTACAGCTACATACTGCTCTCTAAACAAATTATTCTGTGTTTTCCTTTGAACCAAATATTAGAAACCAAAAAGAAGAAATGTATATTTTCTATTCTTTGGTTTCATGATGGCGCCCCCTAGGTTTGCATTAATTTGATGGAAAACTGTTCGACAGGATCCGTCTACATAAGAGAGAATAAATGCTGCTAGTTAGCTAGCTGGCTTCCTAGCTAGTTCGCTGCATTTATATTTGAATTGACACAAAAGGATGAAGATGTGACGAAGAAACTGTCTTTATGAACATCTGCCATTCAGCTCTGTTCAACGTCTGCCCACTCACATCCATGAACTGCACTTATTTAACTTCATACTGAAAAAGCTTTTGTAGTAGCAAATACTCACATCAGTGATGGTTCTTACGTGAATTCCAGTCAGAAGAACTAAACAGAATACTGGGAGTAATTATTGTTCCTTGACAGTTTCAAATATTATAAAAGATGTTTTTCAGTAAGCAGCCATTTTCTCTCCTCTGTCCCTCGTCCTCTCAGCTCTGCAGGTCACGCTGAAGTGACATTTGTGGATGAAACGTAAAAACTGTTGCTGCTGCCAACTCTCTGTCTCCCTCTGTCTCCCTCTGTCTGTCTCTCCCTCTGTCTCCCTCTGTCTCCCTCTGTCTCTCTGTCTCTCTCTGTCTGTCTCTTTCTGTCTGTCTCTCCCTCTCTCTGTCTCTCTCTCTCCGTCTCTCCCTCTCTCTGTCTCCCTCTGTCTCCCTCTGTCTCTCTCTGTCTCTCTCTCTGTCTCTCCCTCTCCCTCTCTGTCTCTTCCTCTCTGTCTCTCCCTCTCCCTGTCTCTCCCTCTCTCTGTCTCTCCCTCTCTCCGTCTCCCTCTCTCCGTCTCTCTCTCTCTCTCTGTCTCTCCCTCTCCCTCTCTGTCTCTTCCTCTCTGTCTCTCCCTCTCCCTGTCTCTCCCTCTCTCTGTCTCTCCCTCTCTCCGTCTCCCTCTCTCCGTCTCTCCCTCTCTCTGTCTCCCTCTCTCTGTCTCTCCCTCTCCCTGTCTCTCTCTGTCTCTCCCTCTCTCTGTCTCCCTCTCCCTGTCTCTCTCTGTCTCTCCCTCTCTCCGTCTCTCCCTCTCTCTCTGTCTCCCTCTCCCTGTCTCTCTCTGTCTCCCTCTCCCTGTCTCTCTCCGTCTCTCCCTCTCTCTGTCTCCCTCTCCCTGTCTCTCTCCGTCTCTCCCTCTCTCTCTGTCTGTAGAAAGCAGACCTGGCAGTCGCCGGCTTCACCATCACCTCAGAGAGAGAGAAGGTGATCGATTTCTCCAAACCCTTCATGACTCTTGGGATCAGCATCCTCTACCGGGTTCATCTGGTAAATTCCCTTCTGCACCCTTCATTTTATTACCGTTTAAGTGATTTACTCATCAGTCTGCTAGTCGTGGCTGCTACTATTCAGCCTGTGAAAACAGTTGAATGATGGAGCTTCGTCCATCGGAGAAAATAAGCCATGTGATGTATTTTATGTTGTTTACAGACTCTACAGTTTGACAAAAAACCTGCGTCACAAAGAGGGGGTGTTGAGTTTGAATGGTGTAGATATTTACTAGGTAAAAAGCACTATCAAGTTGCATTATGGGAAGTGTAGGATCCAGTGCTTTTGGAGATTGAAACTAGGAATTAAAAATATTGATGTCTCCGATATTTTCCTTAATGGTAAAATCCCCTAAAAACGACCCAAACTAACAACGTGTCAGTCCGTCTCTCAGTACTCAGTACTGACTTCCAGTCTGCGGCTCCCAGCTCCGAGCTCGTTGGTTCCTGCTGGAGACGTAAATCTTTAAAAACACTTCACAAATATATAGTTTCCTGTTTAAAAAGGCTCAGTCATTTCCTCAAACAGCTGCTCGCTGTAGCTTTTATCAAACAGGAGGAAACAGTGCGTTTGTTGGGGACTATTTCCAGCGGCGGATGAATCCACATGTGGTGCTGTAGTGAGTGTTTGGGGCAGCAGGACGGTGTGTGTGGGGCGGAGTCAGAATAAACTACAGTGTGTGTGTTCATGGTGATGAAGGAACATGTCACCCAGTGCAACAGAGCGGCTCACTGATGTGTTTTAACAGTTTCTGGACAACGATGGAGGAAGAAGATCCATCAGGCTGTGACACACACACACACACACACACACACACACACACACACACACAATGCTTGTTAGCAGATACGTTCACTGCTGGTTTGTCGTCGTCCATGGAATTTAATGACAAGAAGCAAAATACAGAATATCACTACACCTATCCTTTAGCCAAGTTTCCAATCCAGCTACGAGCACATTCGTGAGTTTTTAATCACGAGTGACATCATCCGAACCATAAATGAAGTTCTTAATATGAAATGAGATTAGAAGGGGATATACCCACGGGAAACTTCAACAGTATATGTAATATAATCACATAACTAGAATAGAATGGAAGAAATGCTATCGTTCGCATCTAGTGCTCGACAAGAAAGTGACTAAGCGTATTTCCCAAAATTACACAAAGAAATCATTTACAAATATTAAAAGTAAGGCCATAAATAAGTGCTGGACTTATTATATATGTCTTTAGTACAGAGTGAGTATGTTTTACTATTCTGAATATGTGACGCGCACAAAAACAGTTAAAAGTAATGTTATTTCCAATTATCATCACAAAGTCGCCTCGTGTTGTTCTGAGCTGCAGTGATGGGAAGGAGCGTAAACTGTCAGGAATCCTGTTGGGAATGAAATCGTCTTTGCACAATTAACATGCAGCTATCATCATCATCATGTATGTATCGCTCTGTTTTTAGTCCTGAAATGTTTTACTTCTGGCTCAACCATTTAAAGCACTTTGAAACTTTATTTTGAAAAGTGCTGTATGAATAACGTTTCTTCTTATTATTCTCATTATTATTTTTATTATCATTATTATTATTATCATTATCATTATAATTATTATTATTTGTAAGGAGCTCTGCTTTAAACCCAGATGGAAAGTCTAAACAACATAATGGTTCCACTGACCTAAAGATCTATTTCTCTGTATTATTTGTCTCTTTATTATAAGCTCTGTACTTTTGTCCCTGTCAGGATCCTGTAGGAATGATGACTCCATTTTTCCAGCGATCTGATTGGTCAGCAGTCGGGCTGTTAGCAGCTTTTGTTCTCTGAACTTACTGTGCTCCGGAGCAGTTGAGCCACGCAGCTAAATATTAAATCAGAGGATGCAGCTGAAATGCCCAGCAGGCCGGTTGTTTTCTTCCAAATAAGAGTTTTAAGAAGCCGATAAAAGCTCCATTGATTTCTGCCTGCAGAGTCGACACAAACTTTTACAAATTGAACAAGAGATCATTTGCACCTGTTGACATTTCCTGTCTCTCTCTCGCTCTCTGTCCGTGTGGCCGATTATCTGATGAATTCAGAGAGAAAACGCTGCAGTAGCAGCAGCAGCCGCCTCCTCAGCAGGAGCTCTGCTGCTGGAGGCAACAACAGTCCGCCGACCGCTCGGGTCACAGTCAAGCTGTGAGTTCAGGACGAAGCAAAAGCAAATATTCCTGTGACCAGAGAGGGCCGGGGGGCGAAGTGCTGAGAGAGCAGATAAAAGCAGAGCTGAGGACACAGATGGAGGGCATGTTTCTTCTTCTTTGGAGTCGGGAGGGGCTAGGCTTCGGTTGGGGGGAAGGTGACGGGAGCTGCTGCTTGAAAATTCTGCCTTTTTTAGCCTCTGAGGGAGGATCTGTGACTCTGCCTCCCTGACTGGAATTTGAAACGTGCACTTCCTGTGAGTCTGACAGAGGCCCGCTCAGGTTGGAGATGAAGGGTGAACACACTGCAAACAGGCCAGCAGCGCTATTTCTCGATTTAGATAGCAGACGGCGCGAGGACGCCACGTTTCCTGTGAACACAGTGAAGTCAGAAATGGTGTTGATATATATTACTGGGGGACAGTTAATGTTTTTTTTCCTCTTTTCCTCACTTGTGAGGTTTTTATGTGGAGAAGTTTTCCGTTTCAGTGAATGCTACTTGGAAAAATAAATATGAGGGAGAAAACCCCCTGTGTACAAGAAAACATAAAGGTGATGGACAAATAACACGAATAAATACCTGCGAATATGATGCAATCCAAAACAATACCTCTGCAAGAAGCTTTGTGAAGCTGCTGTAGCGCTCGGAGTCTCTTCATCCCCGGATTCATAACTGCACCCACCTTTATAAATTCACGTTTCCTTTATGAAGTGTTGTGAGTCCGTAACATGAAACATCTAAACCAGGTGGACTTCAGTCGTGCAGAGAACCGGTAAAAGGCAATCGAGATGGCGATTTCAGGACATTTCTCGTCACATGAGAATCGTTCCATCTCTACCATCCATCCCACATGAATGTGGCGGACAGTCCAGTTCTCCATGATCCGTTGTAAAGGACCGAAGCGCTTGGCAGCTATAATTGCTTTTAAGTCTTTAAATGTGGCAACTTAGTGGCCGACAGCAGAAATTGGTTTGAGTCTAATAACAATAAATGTTAATAAAACATTTATTTGTTGTTGTCGTTAAAACATAATGATGCGTCTCCTCTGAAGGCAGCCTGATGAGGTGCTGCAGTGCCGCTGCCTGCAGATACTGTACATCTGCAGCTCATCAGTATTCCCCGCCACCATCTGTCCTCCATGTTTGATCCAGTCTACTGTTAGCGCCTCAGCTCATTGACTCGGCGATCAGTCGGCTGTTTAATGTGTGTACAGCCGAGGCCGCCCTCACACCGCAGCATCCCAACTCCGTTCTCTTAGGTGTTTATTTAAGGATTAAGTTGACCGAGGGCACAGTAACGGCCTGCAGCGGTGATTTCCACCCTCACGCCGCAGAGCTGACCAGCAGTCAGAGCTCTGCCGTCTCCATCAGGTGGAGAACTTCCTGGTCCAGTCTGAATTGGGGGATTTGAACCGAGGCGCCATAAATTCCCTCCACTAAACCCCAGGCTGCTGTTATGAAGTGCAGCACTGGTGACCATTATACACAGTAGATAGACTGGCTAACAGGCCGTGCTGATGATAGTGCGCGCACGCAGGACCGTGGTTGAAACAAACCTGCTGAGGGCTTCCTGGGCTCCCTGCTCCTCGCGTCAGTTGATATTGTGCTTTAGTGTTGCATGTTTGCAAGTTGGGAGGTTTTACTTGGCGGTTGCCGGTGGTGGAAGAAGTATTCAGATCTTTTACTAAAGTAAAAGTAGTAATAACACAGTTCGTGACGTCACGGTCCGCTAGCTGTCCGTTCAGAGTGAGCGCTGAAAAACCCTCCGGTGTGTGTGCTCAGCCCCGGCTCTGAGAACGGGAAACACACAGATGTGTGTGTCAGTAACGTTAAACGACTCGCCCGCGGACGTTCAGCTGACTTTCTAGTTAGCCAGGATCTGCTGCTGTTGTGATGTTAGCTGTAGCAGCAGCAGAGTTGTGTGCGTCGCTGTCTGGAGCTGCTGTGCTGCTCTGGGAAACCGGCTCGTCCTCTCTGGCTGTTAGCTTCGCAGCAGCAGCTAACGTTAGTTACAGGACTTGCTGTGTCGTTGTTCGCTCTGTATCACGGTATTTGTCATAGTATTGGATTTCTCCAGAATTGCATCCCCCCCCCCCTTTAAGTAAAAGTACAAAAGTATTAGCATCAAAATATTTGTATTATTATTTTTCAGTTATTTGAATTTGATGACAGTTGTGAGCTTGTTTGCTTTTACTCCCAGGAAGATGCCACTGTCAGTCAAATCTGATCAAACCACACCCACCCCACCCTGATGGAGCAGATGTTTTGCTTATTAATGAATATTTAATGTTATACCCAAGATCTTAAACTTGAAAGTTTTCAGGGGCTTTAAATGCACAAAAGAATCTGCAATAATTTAAAGATACTGAGCTGACAATTATTGTTTTCAGACTTTTAAAAAAGCCTAACCTGATGTTTACTTAGACGGCAACATCTTCGCATCTCCACCTTCAGGAGACACAGAAAGAATAGATAAGGAACAACAGCGCGAACTGGGAACATTGTAGCTCATGGCTGCTACATTCACCATTAATGCATTTTTAGCAACAATTAAAACTATAGACGCATTTTACAAGTTGACATTGTGATGATACAAAGTTTTCACACCCAGAAACAAACAGCCATGTGTACCTTTGACCTGTACGCTCTGATTCCCAGAATACAGCCTGAGATTACGGCTTCAGTGTGCACAAGACTTCAGGAAGAGAAAATGTTACGTTTAACTGACTGCGGAAAAGTGGCGGTTTGATTAACTTCTGGCAGCACACACATTACATCATTTCCTGTTAGTATAGCATGGTGAAGTTATATATGTGTATTAACAAAAGCAAAAACAGAATACGCTGACAGTTGGCGTGTAGTAGATACTGTGCACTATTAGTATGGGATGTAATACAACAAAACACACTGGTAGCAACACTCTGCATGAGCAATACACACATCTGAGTGTGTACAAGCTGTTAAATGCAAAACGCAAACCAACACACATAAATCTCATAACTACTCTGTGGCTCCCAAAGTCACAATAAACAATCCAATCATGTCTGGAAGTATGAAGAGCTTCATGCACATTTTAAAACACACACACACACACACACACACACACACACACACACACGCACACGCGTCATCTATCTAAATAGCTTGCGAGCACACTTAAAGATGGTAATCTTTTTAATTGCTCAAGCTGTTGACTTATGCACACACATTAGTGAAGTGCCATCGTGTTTATCAGTGTTCTTGCCCCCTGGTGTTGAACAGTGTAAATTTATGTCTGCTGTTGCTCCCAATTCATTAGTGCTCAATATATTATCACTCGGCTATTCACTGCATCTGAGGCACAACAATTTATTACAGCGTGTACAAGGAGCTCTGACATCATCGCCGAGGAGATACCAGCTGTGTTCGAGGGAGAGGAAATGACATCGTTATTATTTAGAAAAGTGCGTGCTGCTCCTGTGCACGAGGTTTATGATCTTTAAGAAACTAAGCAAATGCTAATTTCACGACGTAACTGGGCTGACACGTTACAGCAGACACAAAGGATCAATAGTAGTTTTGATTGATGATTTTTTTCCCCTAAATGTCAGAAGTCTTCATGTGTTGACGCACATTTCTATCATCAAAATGTTTCTTTAATGGAGCTGCTTTATGTCCTAACGCTGCAGTCACATGGAAACCTCATATCTCCAAATTGTGAACTTTTCAGAAAGCAGTAAAAACAGCATCATTTTTCACATCAACCCCGGTAATCAATTACTCATTACATATTACTCTAATGACATTACTTTACTAATTCCTCTACAGCAATAGTAATTAGTTATAGCACTTGCTTACTTTCCTTACTCATCACAGCTCAAACAACTCCAAATCCTTCACAACACATGCCAAACATTCTGTATTTAACGTGCAGATATAGGCATTAGAGACAACAAGCATTCAGTTTACAGGCTCCAGTTATTTACTGAGCATCAGCAGCTAGCTAAATGTTAGCCCCGGGGACTGCAGCACTTCAAATGTCCCATCCTCACAAGCTGCAGGGTTCTCATGTCCTCAGCCAGTGGCACACAGCAGCCAACATCAGTGTTGCAGGTTCAGCATCCGGTGGAAAGACTGAGTCCAGGAGAGTGGAGGCTGTTAGAGCAGCACATTAAACGATCACATATGGGTTTGGGGGTCCACATACTTTTGGCCAAATAGCGTACTTTGCTGCCCTGCAGTGAGAGTGCAGGGGGTCTGGGTGATCGACAGCTCACCTGACACATCTGAACCTCTGATGCCACATCAGGTTCAAACAGCGTGTAACGGGACCTCCAGCTGAGAAGGACATGTCCAAAACACAAAGTCAGGAAACTCATCGCGGTGTCAGAGGACATCAGGTGTTTGCTGTGTGGTTTAAAGAAAAGCGTAATGTTCCTCCTCTCCTTTCTCGTTCAGACCGAAAAGAAACTAAGAACACACGAATCTGAGAAACTTTGGGGCATCCGTGTGAGCAGAAATGAAATTAAAGTTTGAGCGAGTGTAAATGTTATAAACGCAGTTTACCTTCAGCGTTCTTCAGCTGTTGGGAGAAAACAGTCAACTCTGCAGGAGCACATCTGTGTTTTAACATGTTTCAGCCCGTAAATCACACACAGCTAAAGAGACTCAAACTGTGTCAGATTTTAAAAGAAAGAAATTTGAATAATAAAATGGAAAATGAGAACAGAAAATCCCAGATATATTAGGTTTGCACTGTTCTACGAGAGATGCTTAGGCCATATTTAAACTTTGAAAGGAAAAATGAAATCAGTTAAATGAGCTTGATGCAGAAAATAAGATATAAAAAACACCTGAAACTGGACGCACCTGCTGTCCCCTCCTTTGCTCCACGAGTCTGAGTCTGCGGTACAGAGCAGACTCCCGTTTTCTAAACGAGCCAAAATGAACAAGAAGCAGAAACAGAGTTGATTGCCTCCATTACAGCTCCAGTCATCTGCTGCAGTTGGGGCCAATCTGGGAGTTCCTCGACTGTCTTCGCTGCCAAATCCTTTTCAGTAGGGGGTCGGGGGTCGGGGAGCAGCTGGGAGGAAGTGATGAAATGGGTAGATAGTAGTAATATAATAATTTGTATAGCACTTTTTAATGCAGATGAACTGCTTTACAACAATCAAACATTAAAAGCTTTTGTATAAAAATGTGTCTTAAGAGCGATGAAACGGGGGGGGGGGCGGACTCTGCAGGCCTGACAGCACTGGCCCTGTCTCCTCTGGTTTTCAGCCTGGACCTTAGAATGGCTGGCAACGCCCTACCAGAGGATCTCAGTCTGCGTCCTGGCTCATTGGGGGGGTAAGGTCAGAAATATAGGGAGGGGCCAGCCCTAAAATCAGTTTTAAAATATATTCTGAAATAAACAGGCAGCCAGTTCAAGGATGCTGAAACAGCTGTGATATGGCCACGTGTTCTGGACCGACTCAAAAGCCGAGCTGCAGCATTTTGGACTAACTGTAGGCGGGGGGGGGGGAGTTACAGTAGTCATGGAAGCAGTTTGCTGGTTTATCTTGTGTGGAAACAGGAGCGTGCACGGCTGTCAGTGTTTCTGAGCCCGACACAGCGACAGCTTTCACATCCGTCACGTCTCACTGCGGCCGGCGGGAGACGTCCGAACCTCCACCGCTGCTCAGCTTTCTTTTCCCACTTCAATTTAAAGTCCACGTGGTTCCATGGCAGTGACGCCACTGGAAGGATGAAACACGTGCAGAACCCGTCCTCGTTGATACACGGGATTAGAATTCCATCAATGTGCAAAATCATCATCATCACTTTTAAACTTCAGCTTTGAGAAGAAGCTCTACTTTCTGTCACAACAAGTGTGACGTTTGCATTTTTTAGTTTTTAATTTTCACACATTTACAACTGTGGAGTCACAGGAGGATCTGTAAAAGAATAAGAAAATAAATGTGGAAATAAAAAGAGGAATAACAAAATATGAAATAATAATTTCAGTATATTTATATATTTAAAAAAATATAGATGTATTTCATTTTTGCATATACATGACTCTATTTATTTCTGTATATTTTTTAAAGTGATTCACACCACATTCACCGCATGCGTTACTTCCTGTTTCGATTTGAAACCATCTTTCAGAGTTGACCTTTCATTTTTGAATTTTGGAAATTGCAATTCATTCTCCGTTAACTGAGGGCTTTTGTTTGCGTGCGTGTTCCAGAGCCGTAAACCAGGTTACTTCTCCTTCCTGGATCCGTTCTCCCCGGCTGTCTGGCTCTTCATGCTGTTGGCCTACCTCGCCGTCAGCTGCGTCCTCTTCCTCGCCGCCAGGTAACACACCTGCCACTCTGTGTGTGTGTGTGTGTGTGTGTGTGTGTGTGTGTGTGCTGACTCTCTCTCTCTTCCTGCCTGTGGTTTTGTCGTTCGCACAAACGCCTGACTGTTTTACACTCGAGCATCTAAACACAGTCATTATGTTGTTTTGTGTGTAAAGTGTGAATTATCTCTCTCTGTGTCTCTCACCCTTTTCCTGTCTCTTACCTCAACACTTTAACTCTTAGACAAACACATTTCCCATCTCAGCTGTCTGCTGTTTATATGAAAACTCATTAAATTGTTAAAAACATCCTTTGTCCTTTGACAGAATCATTTTAATACTCAGTGCAGAATAAAGGTGCTTTCTAATAGTTCAGTGTCAGAACTAAGAAAAACCAAATAGAAAATGTATTGTGTCAAGAGGTGGTTCAGATGTTTGTGTCTCTAACGAAGGCTGGTGTGTTTTTCTCCCCCCTCCTCCCCCCCTCCAGGCTCAGCCCCTATGAGTGGTATAACCCTCACCCGTGCCTGCGGGAGCGGCGGGACATCCTGGAGAACCAGTACACGCTGGGGAACAGTCTGTGGTTCCCGGTGGGCGGCTTCATGCAGCAGGGCTCTGAGATCATGCCCCGGGCTCTGTCCACCCGCTGCGTCAGCGGAGTCTGGTTCGTACCGGTATCCCCAGTTCCCCAGTTCCCCAGTTCCCCAGTTCCCCAGTTCCCCTAATGTGCACCTGATGATTTCCGTCCAGTAACATTCACTTCCAGTTCGGGAGGCAGCGCGTCCTTCATGGAGAGACATGTAACAACCCAATAGTATCAGCTGGACGCTCCACATGCTGTGGTTCCAGCACGTGGTTCAGAAAAGCTCATGATTAAAATGCTCGCTGTTATGGTGGTCCTCCTCCCCCATCCCCCCTCCCCCTCCTCCCCCTCCCCCTCCTCCTCTCTCCTCCCCCTCCTCCTCTCCTCCTCCTCTCCTCCCCCTCCTCCTCCTCTCCTCTCCTCTCCTCTCCTCTCCTCCTCTCCTCCTCCTCTCATGTCCTCCCTCCCCCTCTCCTCCTCAGGAACATTAGCTGAAGGTGAACAGATGGGAAACTGGCTCTCATGTGAAACTGATGAAGTCCGTTTCTCTTCTGGTTTAGTTTCCGCTCCTCTGCCCTCCTCCCCCCTCCCCCTCCTCTCCTCTCCTCCTCCTCCTCTCCTCCCTCCTCCTCTCCTCCTCCTCTCCTCTCCTCCTCCTCTCCTCTCCTCCTCCATCCTCCTCCTCTCCTCTCCTCCTCCTCTCCTCTCCTCCCCTCCTCCTCCTCTCCTCTCCTCCTCCTCTCCTCCCCTCCTCCCCTCCTCCTCTCCTCCTCCTCTCCTCTCCTCTCCTCTCCTCTCCTCCCCCTCCTCCTCTCCTCCTCCTCTCCTCCTCCTCCTCTCCTCTCCTCCTCCATCCTCCTCCTCTCCTCTTCTCCTCCTCTCCTCCCCTCCTCCCTCCCCTCCTCCCCTCCTCCTCCTCTCCTCTCCTCCTCCTCTCCTCTCCTCTCCTCTCCTCCTCCTCCTCCTCCTCCCCTCCTCCTCTCCTCCTCCTCTCCTCTCCTCTCCTCTCCTCTCCTCCCCCTCCTCCTCTCCTCCCCTCCTCCTCCTCCTCCTCCTCCTCTCCTCTCCTCCTCTCCTCCCCCTCCTCCCCCCTCTCCTCCTCCTCTCCTCTCCTCCCCTCATGTCCTCCGTCCTCCTCCAACCAGCATCTGACCCTCATTTTTCTGCCCAAACAGATTTCACAGCAGCTTATGAATATGATAAACTTCTAATGCCGGCTGTGTCGGGCTTTGTTGTGTTTGGATGACTTTTGGCTATTTCAAAGTGTCTTTTTGGTAAGGCTTTATTTCTATGGGTCCGTTATTTCCTAATCATTTCCATATAAATTCCAAGGACGTTTCCTGCAAAGAACTATATCATTTTGTAGAAATTAGAGGGAAAGGGGGATTTTCTATGAAAGTCCATTTGAACCTTTTTATTTTATTTTTGCTGCATCTAAGTTGATCACTTGGTTGACCGTTCAGCCTTTTTGGTAATTATTCTTGATGACTGTATTTTAGTTGCTACTGCAGACTTATTTTGTCACTTAACCTTTAGTTTAGTGTTTACTCTCAAGCTGGGCAGTGGAAGCAGCAACCGCATCCACGACAATGCTGCTGTTAAAAACAGACGAGCTCGCGTTTAAACAGCGATGAGCTTTCATTACCTCGTCAACAAGAAGACTATTCAAACCGAACCTCCGTCCTCCTGCTGGCTGTGGAGACTGAAAATTACAATCACTCTTCCAATTTGTCTTCTTCTTCCTCCCTCATTCCCAGTCACTGCCGTCAGACAGATGGTGGAGTGATACTGGAAGGGCCATCAGCATCTTCTCCCTCGCTGGGCACTTAGCCCCATCAAAACCCATGACGGCTGTGGCACTAACTGCAACATGCGGGTTTCTGTCTGTCTGAGCTGGTCGGGCCGAAGAGGGCCAAACTCCAGCAACACTTGTAGTGTGACGAACTGCTTTACCGTCAGAGCAGCATGTTTCGTCTTAAAAGATTTTTAAAAAATAAACTAAAAACAACCAATCATATGCAAATGCATACATATAAAGATGATAAAGACCTCGTCTTTACCGGCGGGAGTACCGGCCCGTGGATGCAGCTCTCCTGCTGTTTTATCTGCTGTCGGTTTGGACGCGGACACATTTCTGTTGTTTTCACTGAGAAGCTATTTGTCTTTTTTATTGGTTACACAAATGACATTAGCGCCAAGCTCACTGTTGCATTGATTTACAGCTGCAAACAAACATCTGCATCAGAGGTGTCCAGTTACTAAAAGTTAATCGCACCTTGAGGATAATCCCTCTAACTCTGTTCTGTCACTCCTTCCTTCTAATTTTTCTTTGGTTTAACTCCTTTCTGTCTAATTTCTCACTCTCCTCTCCCCTATCTAATCTCAGCTTCATCTCTCCATCATTTCCTCCTCCTCCCTCCCCCTCTGTTGGCCTCCACCTCTCTGTTTCAAACCTCTCCTCCCGTCCTAATTCCCTCGCTCATCACTTCCGTCTCATTTCCTCTGCAGTGGAGGTGTCCTGCTCCTCTCTGCTGCAGCCGGAGTTCATGTTTAGGTTGATGATTTTTACCTAAAAATCCTGACGTTTCCTGCGGCGCTCTCCATCTGTCTCTCTGCTGCTTTCCACTCACAGCTCCTAATGGAAAGAGGAAAAATAGAGTGAGGCTTTGAAAGTTTCTCAGGGTAAATAAAGGTTAAAGCCGCTCTCTGGTCCTCTCAGGTGGGCCTTCACCCTCATCATCATCTCGTCCTACACGGCCAACCTGGCGGCGTTTCTGACCGTCCAGAGGATGGAGGCTCCCATCGAGTCTCCGGATGATCTGGCCGACCAAACCAACATCCAGTACGGGACCATCCACGGAGGATCCACCATGACCTTCTTCATGGTGAGACATGGAGGGATTTTAGATTTTATCAATCAAGTCGATTAACAGAAAAGTGATCAACAGCAATTCTGAGAGTCAATGAATCATTTGTCATTTATGACAAAACAGCTTTGAAGACAACCCCTTGGGGATTCTCGCAGAAAGTCAGATGGATTTTGACTTTGGACTAAACTTAAACTTAATTATACGTCATGCAATGAATTAATGTATTATTTAATGGAAAAACAATCAACAATAATAATCATTAGTGTGCAATCTTATGTTGATGTCAAGAAAACACACTGGAATGAAAAAACTGAACAATAACCAATGGTGGATAACTGCACATGAGATTTGTTGACATGAAGAACGATATAGAATATCGCCAAACCAACAACGAACGTATCGACTAACAAGTGTGTGAGTCACAGCTGATGGATCTTCTTCCTCCGCTGTCGTCCATTAAAACACATCAGCGAGCCGCTCTGTTGCACTGGGTGACACGTTCCTTCATCACCGTGAACACACACACTGTAGTTTATTCTGACTCAGCCCCACACACACACCGTCCTGCTGCCCCGAACACTCACTACAGCACCACACGTGGATTCATCATTTTGTTAATCACTACAACAAAGATAACACACATTTTTAGTTCCCATGAGGTTTTGACAGCATGCCAAGAATCACTACTTCTCAAGCTGACACTGCACTGCTGCGGCAGTGTGTTTTCACTTAAGCTGTAATAATCCCATCTACAAGTCAGTTAAGATCTCCTTACTCATGAAAACGCGGCCCACAACCTCCTCAGTGTGTCGTAGTACTGACAACTGTGGGTGGGGTCAGAGGCCTTAACTGCATCGACAGTATGAAAGAGATGGAAACATGGAAATTGTGTATTTTTCTCCAAAGTGTGTCTGATATCAGGGCTGTGGAAAACTCTGACCTTGTGTATCACCACCCCGTCTCCACCCGTCTCTCCCCCAGAACTCGCGGTACCAGACGTACCAGCGGATGTGGAACTACATGTACTCAAAGCAGCCCAGTGTGTTCGTGAAGAGCACGGAGGAAGGCATCGCCCGCGTCCTCAACTCCAAGTACGCCTTCCTGATGGAGAGCACCATGAACGAGTACTACCGCAGCCTCAACTGCAACCTGACGCAGATCGGAGGACTGCTGGACACCAAAGGATACGGCATCGGCATGCCTCTGGGTGAGTGCAGAAGGAGCCCGGGTATGATAGCCAAAGCATGTATTCTGCAACATATAATGACATTTTGGAAGTTTGAAAATGAAAAGAAAGCCTTGGAGGTCAGAAGTCAAAAATCAGCAACAGTGTCACACAAGGCTGCTTCAAGAGCTGGTGAAACATTTAGTTCTGTTGTCAGTTATTTTATCTAAATTATTCTAATTCCTGTAGAAAGAGTTTTCTACAGTGTGAAGAGCGATATGATATTTTGTATAGTATCCATGTCTTGGATCGGTCTAGACGGCTTTATTCATCCCAGGCATGAAAAAAAATGCAGGTTCCAGACAAGACTTAAGAGGCGTGGTGTACGGGAGAGTCGTAGGCACACAGACGCCTGCTGCTCAGTCGAGGTGCTGTATGTTTGGAATGGGTATAAAGCTGGTACTTTAAATCACAAAGCTGCAAAGACTATTGGTCCTTTCCAGACCAGGCTGTACAAAAGATGATGCAGTTCTCCCCTCCACTCAGACATCGACATCGTTCCTACACCTGGCTGTCATTTGGTCTTTGCTTCACATTTTCAAACTAGGAAAAACATGGAAACCTATCAAACAGCCAGGGAGTCACATGCTCATCTAATCCTTCACTGATTGGTCCAGTATTTAGCTGACTGGCCTGGATCGATTCTCAGCTGATGTTTTCCAGACTTAAAATAGAAAATAGTAATAGCTTACACTTATTCGCTTTATGCCGAGAGTTAGATAAGAGGACTGATGCCGCTCTCGTGTCCGTCCGTGAAGTGTGAAGCAACCACCAGCAGCCGGCTAACTTAGCTTAGCACAGAGACTGGAAACAGGGGGAAACTGCTAGCCTGTCTCTGTCCAAAGGTATCAAAATCCAACTACCAGCACCTCTACAGCTCATCGATTAACGTGCTATTTTTCGTTAGTTTAATCCGCCCAAAAACGAAGTGTAACAACAACAGTTTGCCATTTTACAGTGGGCTGTCAGCGTTAAACCGTGCAAACGTTGGCTGGGATTTAGAATGGCCAATAAGATTGCAGCTTCTGCCACCAGACGGATGTTTCAATTCCTCCTGGAAACAGAGAAAAAGCACAAACCCGCCTTCGTGTGTATACTTTCCACTTTGTTTATGTGAAGTGTAATTGGGTTTAGTCTTCTGTCACGTCATATGTTGTTTGTAATATATTGAGGCTGCGTCCCGTTTTGTCCGGCTCCGTTTTAGCAGTTAACCAGGTCGTATGCTCTGTGCAGCTGCTGTTCTTGGCTAATTAAATCCATCCTGATTCCAATTTAGCTTTGGTCTGCTTTCGCCGGTGTCTGGCCTCACCTCATCATCTGCCTCAGACTTGTTTCTGGTGATAAGTGTTAGTGCATAGATTAGCATAGTTAATGGAGGAAGGAGGAACAGATGTGGAGAGAGGAGAGGGAACAGCGGGAAGACGGAGACAGAAAAAAAGACGAGGAGTCTTTGGGAGACCGGCCTGCCAGTCAACCTGCCTGTTAAGTGCTGAAAATAAAAGCAGCAGAATCACCCGGGTGCCCCTGGTAGACGTCGTCTCCCCTGCTAACTGCGCTGACTGACAGTGAGCGATTAGCATCAGCTTAAAAAGGAGAACTTGGAGTTGCTTTTCAAAGTAGTAATGAATATATGAATTTGTAAAGGGCAGTTACAAACGACGTATTTTGTGATTTGATTTGTAGAATTCGTTGGTGTTAACTGCGCATGAGAAGCTTTTGCTCCCTGACTTTAGACTTTGAGGCAATGCCTCTTCCCAGGCAACATAAGTACCGGCCGTAAAACAGCACCACGCCTGCGGAGAAGCACTGACTGCAGGACAAACTCGGGGAACGAAAGTCGCTTGCTGTGGTTCCTTAACCAGCAAGCTTCACGGGGAGGTATGAAATGAATGAGTGTAGTTAAAACAGGACACACACAACCGCAAATATGAAGCAAACACACCAACATACATTATTAAACTTTCAGCAAGGAAAAATGATGACGCTGATGACAGTTAAGAGCTAGAGAGAGAAGCATCACCAGAAGGAGACGATGAGAGTGATGTAACATAAACACTGGTGACTGCTGTACTGCCGGGGGGTAAAAAAGCAGCAATACTGCAATAAAAAGACTCTCCATTACAAGTACAATGTACAGGTATGTAAGGATTCTCAACAAAATGTACTTATAGTATCAAAAGTAAAAGTATCCTTAAAAGAATCAGGTTTATTGCCAAGTAGGTTTTCACATACAAGACATTTACCGTGGCATTTTTGTAGAAGTAGAATCTCCTTAAAAAAAATCAAGAGACAAGGGAGGAGAGAGAGAAAGCTGCTTACAGGACAACAAGAGTCTGAGATCTTGGTAGAAGAATTAGGAAAATCTGAATCCATCCATTTCCATCATACCTGAAGCTCATCGTTCTTTTGGAAACTTGCCAAACGAGGTGTTTGGCTTCAAAGAGAAGAGTTCTGTTTCCAAAGAAAGGCATGTATCAATTCAGTTACGAACGAAAAGAAAAGGAAGTCAGGATGTGACAAATGAATCATTCGATATCTCTAAAATATGGAGTATCTAACCAGTAAAAGTGTCGTCATTTTGTCAAAGACTTATCTTTTACCTTGAAAAACACCCGCGCACTTCCTGCTGTCCGTCATTTTGTGAAAGTCAGTGTCACTTTTTAATGGAATAAGAAAGAAGATGAATGGGCGAGAGTGGCAGGGAGGGAGTGAGGACGAGGTGAGGATGAAACCTCGATCATTTACAGCTGTAGTGGACAAAATATTAATGACAGGTACCAATATATAATAATATAATATAGACTCTTGAGCTGAATCATCTTCCTGTAATTCAGGACTGCTTTATTACAGTGTTTCTTAGAATACTGATCCTGAACTAAATCGGATCTCAGACTCTTCACAGGTGGGTCCTGACTTTGGTATCTTGATATGTAAAGAATGATGTAAATGCTCCTGCTGTACTGTGACTAGCAGCAGTATGTGTGTGTGATGTCAGCCCTGTCTGCTAGAAATTGAATTTATACTGCAAATTATTATTATTACCATTTACTTTTTGTTAGAAATCAAAATTGCTGCGTGGATTATGTTCCCTAGCAATGTTTAATTCTAGTGAAGGACGTGCAACCTTTCTGTACCATACCCAACTCGCAGGGAAAACCAGTCACCAGAACCAGTGTTCTCATTCACAGAGGTCTGTTTTCAGTTTTAAATATAGCAGAACACAGAGCTCAGGTGCAAAATGAGATTCAAAACAGCAGCGGGCATGTTTGATTCTTATAAAAGATGCAGCTGCCGCTTCGCCTCTTTCTCTGCTCTCTTAACATTTCTCACTTTATCAGCATGTGTTCCCTGGAAGGAAAATGTCAATATAAAAACCCACAGAGCGGTAAAGACCACGCTGCGCCTTTTAGTGCGGCTCAACACACGTTTAACAAAGGAGAGGTGAGCCGCTGAACTGAACTTTACTTTCTTTATTCTACAATAAAGGCCCTGTCCAGCACGTTCAGCTCTTGTATTCAGCGTGTTTCTTTTTTGGTTACAACAGCTAAGCGATCTGCAGGCCTGCCTTGGCATGTTAGAAAGATATTTTAGTTAATAAATGAATTAATAAATATAAAATCCAGACTCTTCTTACAGTTTCACTTTCTCACATCTTGGCTCGTTTCCCTTCAATAGCACTTCATCTTTAAACTTTAAGTTTTGATCAACACGTCATATCAAATGTCCAGGTGACAGGGAACTTATTCATTGGACAGTTTTGGTGATGTCATCTTGCATCATCAGCGATACACCCATAAACAGACCCATGAGGGGAAGTGAACAGAGTAGGACACCAGCTACACACTCGTCTGTTGTCACTCCCATTTTTATTTATTTCATTTTGAAGTACCGCATTAGAAAAGGTTGATGGAAACGGCAAAATTAGGGAAAAATACGTTTTTATGCTCGCTTGAGGTGGTTTTTGCCTTTTTCATTAAAAAGGGTTAATGTGCTTAATGGGAGGTGGAAACACGTCTTCTGAATAAGTTCTGACGTAGCGGACATTTAACTCACACGACCGATCAGCTGTTTCAGCTCCGAGAGGACAAGAACAAGCTGTTGTGTCGGCGGCGTCCCAGATATTGCCATAACGCCAGAAAACATGGCTGGTAGTAGCAACAGGTACGCGTGAGGAGAAGTTATTCCTCTCTTCTTCTCTTTGAGGTTCACTGGCGGGTGGCAAGCAGCTGGTTTTGTTTCCGGTTCATGACCTCCACTTCTTCTACTTCTACCAACAGGCGAAACTACGCTGTAGCCTAGTTTATTGGCTCCAAACCAGGCAATGGAAGCATTTTCTGTTTTCTTTGTCTTTTTTGCGACATTTCAAAAGTTCGCTTCAAATTCGCTTGACGATTAGATGGAAACACGACTACTGTCTGACTGATCAGGGAAAATCCCCTCACTCACATGCTGACCCGCAAACGTGTTACCATGGTTACCAAATGATTTGCATAAAGCTTTTGAATTCATGTTAAAATCACACCTACTATCTGCTACTAACCAACAAACTCCGGTTGCTCCGTTTTCTTTCGGACCACAAACAAGCTGCACCAGTCGAACCCTGGAGTGGATTCAACAACCGCACCAAGACCACTTGAAAAGGAGAGCTTTTGTTCGCTTCCAAGCGGACTCTGGTTTGGTTCATTTGTGGCCTGAAAGCACTAAACTACTATTAAATCCATTTGCAGAATCAAAACAAGTGGCTTGAGCTTGTGTCCTGGTTTGCGTGTGAGTGAAATGCAGCAACCAAACAGGAACTATCCTCCCATGATGCTGTGGGGAAAAGGCCCCAAACCACCACAGAGATACACAAACGACCACAATTGATTGGACAGTTTTGGCGACTGTCACAAGACGTACAACGTCCTTTTGTGTCTCTTTCAGTCTGGGGGTCTTGCTCCTATGTAGAAGGGGTAGGGGGCCTTTTACATGTCTGCGCCCAGGGGCCCATTCTCTCGTTATCCGTCCATGTGCAGCGCTGATGATGCAGGATGACAGTCGTGTTCTTACAGCTATTGGTTCGTTTGTCGGTCAGTGTGAACATGTTTGTTATGGACTAAATGAACCAAACTACAGGTGTGAAAGCGACCTAAGACTGCGATCACACTTGACTTCATGGCTTTCCTCCATTTTTGTTGGTGACGGTTCACTTCCTCCGGCTCGTCCCTGAGCACTTACGACTGGAAAGCCTATTAAAATCACTTTGAATAAATTATAAAAAGGCACTTCTAGCAACCTAAGCCGTCTGATTGCCTCCTGAGTCAGTGAGGTCGAGAACCAGACATTTGTGCCTTAATTTAATTCATGTTTGTTTAGAAAATGTGCGATATTAACCTCAGACTGAGTTTCAGAGTAAGATGGTGAATGACTCAGCTCTTGTCCTTCCTCCTCAGGCTCTCCGTACAGAGATGAGATCACTCTGGGGATCTTACAGCTGCAAGAGAGCAACAGGCTGGAGATCCTGAAGAGACGCTGGTGGGAGGGAGGACAGTGTCCCAAAGAGGAGGACCACCGAGCCAAAGGTGGGTATCCCAGCACCCCTCTGTGCATCTCAGAGAGCATAGCCTTCATACTGAACAGACAAATATCAGAGTGGTATCAATCTTCTCACCTAACTCTGAGAAAGAAAGCAGATAAGCGTATTTCCCAAAATGTCAAACAGTTACAGATACTAAATGTTCTAAGTGAAAGCCTCTTCCTGGATTTATTGACCTGGATGGGAACTGACCCTGATGGTGAGGACAGAGACAGCAGATGCGATATCTCTGACAAAGTAAACGTCTACCTGCAGTTTGTCATTTTGTGTTTTGCTTGTTTTTCCTCCCTCGCCTACATCTGAGGAAAATGAGTTGTAGGGCAGCACAGCAAAGCACGTGGGCCAGTATTTGCACAGTGTTGAGGTGATTATTTTGTGGTTAAGGTGCATGATTGGCTCTCAGAAGCCCATGGGATTCTGGGTAAATGAATGAGTCAGCCACTTGCAAAGGAAAACTTCACTAAAATGTCCAAAAGAGAATCACGCAGTCAGTCGCAATCTGTCATTTCAGAGTCAACAAAGTCTACACACTCTGCAGGAACATGCGGATGCAGCCAGATGTTCTTTCATCTGGACACAAAGACTGTGAGGAAGCCGGGAGGTTTCTGAAGGGACGCTTTGAAGTTTCTGGGGATTTTCGGGTTTATATTCGGAAAATCAGAATTTGATCAAAGAGCGGGGAAGCTGGGTGGAGCTAAAGTGAGATGAACAAGAGACAACGATTTAGGACACCTTTCAATCAAACATATCTCTTCTGTCCGAAGCCATGCTAACGGCTCTGTGAGGCTTTACTGCGCTAAATGCTAATGTTGGCATGCTAATATGCTCCCAGTGGGGTGGCTGTGGCTCAGGAGGTAGAGCGGGTCGTCCACTGTTCACAGGGGGGTGGTTCGATCCCCACCTCCTCCTGTCCACATGTTTGTCTGTGTCCACAGCGTCGAAATGTCCTTGGGCAAGACACTGAAGGGCGTGCACCCTGCGTGGTAGCTCGCTGCCATCGGTGTGTGAATGGGTGAATGCGTGGCAAAAACCTTGTAAAGCACTTTGGATAAAAACGCTATATAAATGCAGCCATTTACCATTACCACAGTGTCAGTGCTAACATGCTGATGTTACGCAGGTATAATGTTATAATGTCATGTTCAGCATCTTAGTTTAGCATGCTAACATATGCTAAGTAGCACTAAACACAAAGTACAGCTGAAGCTGATGGGAACGTCATCAGCTCTGCAGGTATTTGGTCATAAACCAAAGTATTGGACACATTAAAATGTCGACCTGATGATGGCGCTAGAGGAAAAGTCAGAGGATCAGCAGAGTCAGTAGGATTCATCCTCGGGGGAACACGAATATTTGTACATCCATCTGATAGTTAAGATATTTTAGTCAGAGTGGTCAGACAGACCCAACACTGCGTTGCCAGCCTGGCTAAAAACAATCAATGGGGTTTTTTCCTAATGAGTCATTTTCATTCTGTCTTGTCTCTGACTTGCTTTATGTTTCATTGGGTGAAAAATGAGACACGACACATAAAAACAGCCTCTCTGATGCAACAGGGCCGCCATCATTTCATCATCCAACATGTCTTGTTTTCCATCTCTGCTTGTCTTTTGTCTGCGTCTGCATTGATTACGATGACTGAATTGTTCCTTTTTTCCATTATTGACCCACATGCATGTTTTTCTCCTGGTGTTTCTCACCGTAACAAGATGAGACCGTTTCTGTTCATCGACTTTCTCACTCGTGTTTTTAGGAGCCAATTATAATGGAAATGTGAGTCCTGTCTGAGTATTGATCAGCTGCTCTCTGTCATCTGTTCGTACAACTTTCTTCATTTCCAGAACAAAATTATCTGTGTGTGTGTGTGTGTGTGAACCCTGAGAAAATCAAGCCATTGACATCCCATCAAGACTAATCACATGTCTCTTTGTTGCTGCACAGTATACAGAATGTGTCCCCACATGTCCTTACAAAGATAGAAAGGTACTGTAAATGAAATCCTCCAAATGAAAAGCGTTTTAGTCCGTTCTCTGAAAAGATGGGTGTTGTGTAACGAGAGAGGGAGGACGTAGTGGTGCTAGCAGCTAAAATCCAGGATGTTTTGGGGATTTTTGTTTTCTTTTTTACCATTTTTGTGTTTTTTTCTCCTTTTATTAGAGAGTTAACTGTGTAAAGAGACAGCAAACATGAGTAGTAGCTCTTGATCAGTTATTCCCTTTCCACACTCTCATCGTTGATTTTAGAATGTTTAAATCATTTATTTGCACCTAAAAAAAAATGTTTTTTTTTAAAAGATGGTAAAAAGTGTTGTTTTATTTTTTGATGGATGCTGGTAGACATGCATGGTTACAAACACTCTCTTCAAAATGTACAGCCTAATGCTAACTGGACATAGGTTACCATGCAATGTTGTCAAAAAGAGGTTACATCTGCCAACATCTGCTCACGGTAGAAACGCAGCATGCTAGAACTAAAGTTAGCACGTTTACTTATCGCAGTGTTTACAGCGTACGTGGCTCTGTGGACGGCAATGTCTGTCAGACGGCTGGTCGGTTCACCACATTTACTACTGGATGGACTGTCAGTGCTTTGAAAATGTGTACAGACATTCACGGTCCCCTGAGGATGAATCTTAATGACTTGCCACCAAAAGTCTAAGTTTCACTAAATGTCTCAACAGCTATTGGATGAACTGTCATGAAACCTAGTTCAGATGTTCGTGTCGGCCTCTGAATAAATAACTAAATATTAACTAAACTAAATAAATCATTTGTTGATCCTTTGTTGACGTTTCGTCTTTCATCAGGTCAAAATTTTCATTTGTCCAATTTGCTTCTGTTTATGACCAAATCCCCGCAAAACTGATGACACGCTAAACATACATGTCAGTATTGTGACTGTGAGCACGTTAGCATGTTACATATTAGGCGTTGAATGAAAATAAAGAAAAGTATTGATTATGGCCATGTCAAGGGCAGAACGAACAAATCATACATTTAAGAATCTGACTTTAATATTGTATTGAATAAATATATTGTATTCCTACTCTGCTGTACATTACTGTGTGTCTGTGTGTTTCAGGTCTCGGCATGGAGAACATCGGCGGGATTTTTGTGGTCCTGATCTGCGGCCTCATTATCGCCGTCTTCGTTGCCATCATGGAGTTTGTGTGGTCGACGCGCCGCACCGCCGAGACGGACGAGGTAAACCTTCATCATCATCCTCCTCTTCCTCTCTCGTCTTCCTCCTCCTGCCCCGCCCCCGGCCTCAACCTCAGCTCAAACGCCTCAGTAGGTCACCCGCCTGTGTGTCTGTGTGTGTGTGTTCATTTGATGCACTGTGTATGATGCTCAGAATGCGCTTTATTCAAAAGTTCATACAAAAAGTTGCACGTTAACCTCCAGTCTGCTCACTGACTCCATTATTGAACTCATGTTGTTGTTTTTTTGTCTTTAGCTTCCTTCAACACCACAGAACTTTAAATTCTAGTTGAGTCCCAAAGTTTCCAAATATCTCAGGCTGAATTTGGGGGAAATGTGTATAAAATTCGGTACATGGTGGCGCAGCCATAAAATATTTAGGTTCTTGTGTTTGAAGACTTTACAGCTCAGTGCAAGTACACTCACCTCTGTTTAAAACACTTCTTTGAACCTGCATTAATTAAATTAGGGCAACAAGCTGCAAACGCAACTTTAATTTTGTTTTAAATTCAGTGCTTCTTGCCAAAAAGCGAATCTTGGAGCAGAAAAGAGACCAGAAGTGAAAAACCCAGCAGATATTGGGACAGAAGACTGGAAAGTAAAGAGAGAAAGCATCAGCAGAAATTGATGGAGAAACTTATTGTTGTTGCGTAGTTTTGAATTGCATTGCTGGTGAAACTCCATTCAGAAATGAATGCATTAATGTTGTGTATTAAAACAAAGTGAGACTAAACTGCCCCTTATAAGTCCAAACAAAGCATTTATTCTCAGTATTAGAACGTTCTACCTGCAGAACACCTGTTCTAAAAGAAACCCATGTAAAAATGTGACAGGACTTTGATATTATATATTTAGAGTTCCTTCAGGGTTATTTCGACGGCTCTGCTGTGTATCAGTTTTGCTTTCGAGGATGCGAAAGCTCAAGATCTGAAAATCACTCAGAACGCAGGTAGAACCTCGCACTGTAGTTCCAAGGTCACAAAATGTAATCGTCGGTGGAAAAGGCTGAAACCGGTGGAAAGAACGTGCATCGTGTTGCAGCACTCGTGCACACGCATGTGCACTAGATACAGACAAATTCACTAAAACATCGCTTCATAGCACCACATGTACTCAAAAACTGCGCGGGGTACCATTAATGTAAGAATATTCATTAGTTTGGCTTTAAAAAGAAGAAGCTGAAAGACATCACACAGAGGACAGAGCTGTCTTTCTCTCTCTTGCCTTGGATCTGTCTTCCAGCAGTCTGCAGATACACACTTTCATTTGCTCTTCATTTATCTGTCGTTTATTTGACTTTCTGCCCCAACAGTTTGTTATAGGACAGATTCTCTCTCTCTCTCACACACACACACACACACCCAAACACATTTACAGATAACACTGGTTTGAGGTGGGAAGCATTAACATACACACACACAGATAAAATATAATGTCTCGCTCACTCACACAGTCACTCCCTCTCCCCTCCATCATACATGAATGCACACACATTTTCTCTCTCTCTCAAGTTCAAGTTCACAAAGCTTTATTGGCATGATCATATCCAGACACAGTGTTGCCAAAGCACCGTATGAATATTAATATTGGGAAAAAAGGAGAAAATCAAAGTACATGTATTCACATTTAACAATTCAGAAAATGTAAGTGCTTTTAAAAGATTTACCATCTTTTTTTAAAAACATGAGCACAAAGCTGGATTAGAGAGAATATATAAACACAACAGAGTTTTGTTTTGTGTGTGCATATGTGTGTGATTTACCACTGAACACAAATAACAAAATGAATAATGAGATAAGAAAAGAAAAGATAAGATAGAACTTTATTCAAAGGAATCTGAGGCCTGATATAGATCTAATCAATCGCTCTGTTTCCTAATGCGGTGGCAGGCAGAGACACACCGCTCCCTACAGCAGTTTGTACTTATTAAACTGTGGTGTTGGTTTGTGGATTTTGGGATGAACTGTTCCCGGATAGTGCACATCTGTCTCTACAGCGGTTCCTCCACACTGTTGTCACAGTTGCTGCTCTTCAGGCAGCCATGTTTTCTTCTATCTGCCTGTTTCTGTGGCAGCGCGCTCAGTCTGCAACATGTTTCTGTGTCTGCTCCCTCTCGCAGGTCTCTGTTTGTCAGGAGATGCTGACGGAGTTTCGAAACGCCGTCTCCTGTAAGAAAAGTTCTCGCTCTCGTCGTCGCCGGCCTCTGAGCAGTGCTGGGGGCGGAGTCCTGCGTCACCCGTCCCGCCTGGCTCTGGCCGCCCCGCGCCCCATACGCCTGGTCCGTGAGATGCGTCTCAGCAACGGCAAACTGTACAGTGGCGTCGGCCCGCTGACAGGCGGGTTGGCGGGGCTGGGGGGAGGTGTGGGAGGAGGCCCCGATTTGGGCCCGGGGCCACAGAGGCTCCTGGAGGACCCACTAGGCGCCAACGCCACCAGCACGCCGCCTCCCCCTCCTCCGGCGTCGGCCCTGGTGGCTCCTCCCGCCCCGCCGCGCAGCTTCCTGCAGGGCTGCAGCCACGTGCGAATCTGCCAGGAGTGCCGGCGGATCCAGAGCCTGCGGCCGGCCACGCTCACGCCTCCCCCGCCTCCTCCCCCCTCCTCGTCCTCCTCTGCCTCCTCCTGCTCCCGGATCCCTCCCTCCATGGCAACGCCAGGTCACCACCACCGCCACAACCCCCACCACCACCTCCACTACCACCACGGCTCCATGTCGCTGCCCCGCCTCCCACCGCCACCTCCGCCCATCCCAGCAGACAGAGCTGACAGCGACGGGGGCGGGGGGGCAGCGAGCCCGGGGCGGGCCAATACCAGACCGGCTCCACCACCTCGGCCGCTGCCCCCCCCTAAGACACCGACACGCCCGCCGATGGACTTACTAGGGGGGCACGACTGAGCGGAGGGACGCAGTGTGGGCCATCATCAGAGGGGTCAAAGGTCGTGGTTTTAAACCCTCAGTGAACTTCACTTTTTGGCCCCAAAGACACAGCTGGATCAGTCCAAACTGGCCTACCAGCGGGGGCGGATGGAAGAAAATATTTTGCTTTTGGTTTGGTTTTTTCATTCAGAAAAACAAAGCCAGTTTGGCTCAGTGGATCATACCAGTAACCTTTTCACAGGGGTGGACGGATTAAACCACTCTGAATCAAACATTACATTTTGGATTAAACCAGCTGAGGTCTTTAGATCGCAGGGCTGCAGAGGTTGGACAAACAGGAAGTGCCTGCCAAATGGACACCATCCTGGGGTCTTGTTTGTTGCGCCCACATTCAGTCCTCCACCTCTTGCCTCAGCCAATCATCACTCTCCGAGCCAAGTGAAGAGGACTCGGAGACACAGACAGAAAGGCTGTGTTTATCAGCACTCTGAGGTTTTACTGTTTGAACACAGACCCGGGTGTTTGTATAGAAGGAGACCTACACACACACACATAAACACACACACGGTAGCAGAAAAGCTGTAGAGTTATCATGGTCATCTGTCAATCATCTGGACGTCTCTGGAGGATGTAGTTTGCGCAGACTCCTGCTGTCCTGCCGTCTGGAAACGCGACCGACCGGTGCTGTGATCTACGAAGCAGGAGCGCCGATGCATCAATACTCACCTAAAGTGTACGAAGCTGTGCTGGGGTAGTTCTTGCTTTCAGTGCAGCATCCATTTCTCTAATAGAGTAATAATGCACAATGAGACGTCTTAAAATGTAAAAAAAAACAAAAAAAAACAAAGAAAATGTTTCTTTCATTATTTTCATGTAAAAAGGTGCTTAAACTATTGACTGGATCTTTGGTTTAGGTGTCTGGTTACACAATTTTAACAGTCAGCCAATCAGAAACTAGTATTTTCAGTGACTGTGACATAAAACCACTTTTAGTTCCTGTTTTTAAATGAATAAATCAATATTTTGGGGCTTTTTTTCGCTTTCTTTCTGAGAATTAGATGTTCAGATGGATAACAATCCATCCGAGTGTTCAGTACGGAGCGAGAGTCAGGATGTCATTAGCCTAGCTTAGCATAAGAAAGGGTCTTATCTAATATGACCCCAGACAGGCTCCCCTAAAATTATCACACGTTTTTACATTTCTGTTTGTGTACAGATTAAACAAACAAGATGCAACATGTTAATCGGTGAGCTTTAGAGGTGTTGGATTTTCGGCAGAGACAGGCTAGCAGTTTCCCCCTGCTTCCAGTCTTTAAGCTAAGCTAGGCTAACCATGTCCTGACATGAGATTGTTTTGCATCTGAAAAGCTTTACTTGAAAGAAAGAAAATGAGCGTATTTTCCAAAATGTTGAACTATTCCTTTAAAGTTTGAACTATTTGAACTGTTCACAAGCCACCAAGGAAGCATCTGCTACTTTAGTTTTTCAAAGTAAAAGTCACATATCAATCCCATGTAGCCAAAATAGCTTTGCCTAAAAGCAAGCTAAATCTGACAAGAACAGGTTTCACACTCATGCCAGGCTTGTGTTGAATGATTCAGCCAAATCAGCTAAATTTCTGGTCCAACTGCAGGTGGCGGCACTGGCCCGAAGCTGGAGCAACTGTTGCTAACTTAGCTTATTCCCCAACCCCAAATCCAGGCCAAACCTGGCAGCCATATGTGGGCCAGAGCTCTAGCCTGCATTTGAAAACACAGCGCCACAGCTCAGCCGAGTGTGCTGACACTCCATTCGTCAGGGACTCTACGAAACATCTCTTCAGATGTTTTTGGGAGATCAGGGGAGGGACTTCTGTATTTTCTCACAGCAGATTTATATTTTATTGAAACCTTCCTTTGCGAGATTTACTGTTGTGTTATTTGTTGTGTGTAATCTAATTTATATTTCTAATGTGTGAATTGGTGGCTATTGTGACAATTTAAAGGTTTAAAATGAGTACATCCTCTTAAATTATTTGGTTTTTTGTGGTGAAACCAGTGGTAGCATAATGCTATATTATTTTGAGATTTTGGGGGGAGGGTGTTGCTTTTTTTTTAAAGTAAAATAATAAGGTTCACCCCCTCTCAACAATCCAGTAATTTTCATACAGTCCCTAAAAGGAGAGGAACTACCTCAGTACAGTTGTGTATATTTTAGGTGTGTATTAAAGCTGTTTTTGGCCTGTGATCAAAGTGCAGTACATATACTGTACACACACACACACACACACACACATTCACAGGTAAACTTGGAGGGCAAACTGCAAAAGAAAAAAAACTACATTTGTGATTGTATTTCCCTCCTGCCAGCGTGTCCAATCTGAGTATAGCTTGTGTTCTTTATTTTTTAAATTTCTTTTCTCTTTTTCACGGTAACTTTGAATCCTTGAGTCTTTTAAACTAAAGTCACGACGAGTCGATCGCCGCGCCGGGATGTCCGAAGTTCAGAAGTCACCTCCAAGATCCACACATCGACAAATCAAATCGACCGATAAAACACTACATAAGTGCTGATGTCAATTCCACGTTCTTTACCGCCGCCCGCCTGCAGGGTACGAACAAAACGGAGCCAAATGTAAAAATCGACTCCTGCACATTTTTTTATTGAAACACTTGGGAAACACGGTTATGTTTGAGCAGTGCCTGTTGTTTGTTTAATCATTTTACTGTCCAGATGTTTAGAAAGTGAGCCAGCAGCATCTGAGATGAAAATGAGACACACACTCGCGCACACACACACACTTTAAGTCACATTTTACATCATTCCTGTGTGTGTGTGTGTGTGTGTGTGAGTGAAGATAAAGAATGAATCCTGCTGTGCGTCTCATCATACTGTCTGCATTTTTATTTGATTTTTCTGCTCCTCCCTCAGATCTGTACCAGCAGCGCTCAGCTCGTCAGCAGGACGCCGACGACAGATGGATATTATTCTGATGATTCTGTTGTTATCATTATTATTGATATTGACGTGTGGGGTGATTGTAGGAGGGGGCCAGCCCTCTGATGTTCAATATATAGACACACGTTTGGAATAAAAAAAAACAGTCAATGTACCAAAAACACTGCTGTTTTTATTTGTCTGACCTTTGACCTTTTCTTTAAACAGTCCCAGGGTTTGTGCAGTGCGAGCTCCTGTAAAAGGTAAACAGGTGTGTCCAGGTGTTCTGGATGATCAGACAGTATGGCGGGAATCTACTGAGCGCGCTCCATTTGTCAGCATGCCCTGTCTTGCACGGAGAAGGCGGGGCTTAAACGGAGGCGACGGGTTGGTTAAATCTCCATCAGGTGATCAGACAGGAGCAGCTGATCGGACTAGAAAAAGTCAAATGTCAGGTAATTCATATTTCAGGTGTTACGCTGCGGTCTGCTGTTGGGCCCCACAGTGTTCGATGTGAAATAGAGATTCAAATTGAATTAATACGTTCTGTAAAGTGAGAAAATATTACATCTCAGCTGATTATCATCAGTTTTTTTTTCCAAACACAGTTTTTATTTCATAATGAATCCAAAGTCTGGACCTGCTCTGTGGCAAAAGTGCAATGAGAACTTCTGTTACGAATATACGTTTCTTTATTTCTTTATCAATAAAGAAATAAAGAAACTTTTATCCGGTGGAGGAAAGTAAGAACATTTACTCAAACACTGTCCTTAAGTACAAATTTGAGGCAACTGTACTTTTCTTTTAATAGCTCTTTCTACTTCTACTCCACTCAGACTCTCACGACATTTATTTGACAACATATGATGAAAATATGTTTTCTTATAAATTAAACAACAGTTTCGACAAGTACAGCTGAAACGCTTAATCAATGAATCAATCAGCCGATAGACGGAAAATTTATTGCCACCTATTTTGATGGTTAAAGTCATTTTTCACGTAAAAACATTTCCTGATCTCACATCTCAAATCTGAGGGTTTCCTGCTTTTCCTTTTAATTATTTGAATTTATATTTAAAAGTTTTGAGGTTTGGACGTTTCTCACTGTTTTCACGAGTTTTACAAACCGATCGATCGATCGATCGATCGATCGACGGATCGACGGAGAAAAGAATCGGCAGATGGATCCAGAATGAAAAGCATCATCAGCTGCAGCAGCAACATCCTGCTTTCCATTAATGCAGGAGGAATAATAACCTGATGGCAGAATATCTAACAGCACAGCAGCCACAGGGACGCTGCGCCGCTTTAACGCTTTAAATGTATTTTTTATGTATGTTTGTGTTTTTGTGGTTTGTTTTTCGATTAGTTTTAGTTATTTTTATATCATATATATTTAAATATTGTATGTTTGTTTAGTTTTTTATTTTGCATGTTGGTTCTGTTGTTACAGCTGTTTTTCATTTTCGTGTTTTTTGTTTTTAATCATGTTAGCTGGTGGTATTCTGCAACGTATTCTGCAACGTTTGTTGGTTTTTTTACTCTTAAACTGGTGTTTGTGTCTATTTTATTTCTCCATTTGAAC
>CM050847.1:27417014-27557014 GCA_027580175.1 Siniperca scherzeri
GATGCTGTTTGATAAGTGCTATTTACTCCAGTTGTGACAGTCTCTACCTGCAGGAGCCTGGTGGGCGGAGTCATGTCGTCAGGGACCCCCCCCCCCGGGTAAAAGTGAACAAAGCGCCTACTGCTGGTACTTCGTCAACAAATGTAGTTTTAAGGGATTTGAAACGACTGATGCTCGTGTTTTTTCTTACCGAGGCATAATCAAAGAGAAAACACTTTCTTCTTCTTTTCCCTTCGGCTGCTCCCTTTCAGGGGTCGCCACAGCGAATCACGTGCCTCCATCTAACCCTGTCCTCTGCGTCCTCTTCACTCGCACCCGTTAACTTCATGTCCTCTCTCACTACATCCATAAACCTCCTCTCTGGTCTTCCTCTAGACCTCCTGCCTGGCAGCCGCCTCGATCTGGCCTCTCTGACTTTATCTCCGAAACGTCTAACACGAGCCGTCCCTCTGATGTCCTCGTTCCTGATCCTGTCCGTCCTCGTCCCTCTGATGTAATGAAAACACTTACTTATTACTTATATTATTACATTGTATTATTATACCGATTTATCATCATCAGCCGGTAAACCCACCTGGTACTTCGCACTTATTTTATTTTATACTTATACCCGCCTGCTACTTCATTTCTTTTCTGACCTGTTTTATAGTGTATTATATTGTTTGCTAGTACTTCCTCCTGTGTGCGCTGAGTAAAGGCGAGCTGCTGGAACAAAGAGTTTCCCTTCGGGGATCAGTGAAGGATTTCTGGTTCTGATAAAGGTTTGAAGGGAACGCCATCTGTTGGACTCACACTTTCACAGGAAATATGGCTAAAGTCACATCTTGGAGCCAGTGTGGTCAGCTGTGGTTTAGCTTTGTTGTTCTCCGTGAACGTAGTCGTGTGTTAAAATGTGCGTGTGTGTGTTTGGAACAAACTCGCGCAGTAGAGTCGGTGGGGAGGACCAGAATCACAGCAAAACAAAGGTTTTAGATGGAGTCTTCCAGCTGCCTCCACAGGATGTTTGGCTTTGGCTCAACTAATCCTGAAACTCAGAAAGAAAGAAAATACAACACGAGATGCATCGTCATGTGAGCCGACAGATGAATGCAGCATTCCTTTGAAGTAAAACCTGTATTTTTTGACATATCCGGTCGGTCCAGTCCTTCAGAGACTCATGTTGTATGTTCATGTAAATAACAGACTGATGCAAATTCTCCTAAAAAACAGAGAGACGCCACAGACACAACGCCGTCAGCACCAGAAACTGCTGCAACAACCAGAGAAGAAACTTTTCACAGGCGGCAAGGAGTGACCGTGGAGGAGTTAGCATCCCAGAATCCTTTGCATGCATGCAGAGGGAGTCACAGCTAGACTAAAGACAGTTCGGTGAGCTTGAGAGGGAAATACGCCTGTGTGACCGGACCGTGTTGCGTTATTATCAATGCTGGAACATCGTCCCAACACCGTGGTATTAACACGCGTTTCCATTCTATTCCACTTATTAGAAAACTCAAACCCGTACGGACTGTGACAGACGCACCTCCGTTATCAGCTGCGGTGGCCCGGCTTTGGGCCACACTGGAATATCTCAGTCCCCTGGTCCCCAGAGGATCAATCATACAGACTGTGATGATCCCCGGACCTTTCATCTAGCTCCACCGGCAGATAAAACCCACCTAACATCCCGAGAAACCACGTGCATACTGGACAAATCAACACTTCATAATTTAAGGGCCCACAGTCAGTGCCAATGCAGGAAGGAGCGTGAACTCAATGTGGCGAGGACGAGTTGTGGGTTAATCAGAGCCGACACCCACGGGACCCCTGCTGGCCCCTTGTGTCAGGTGCAAATCCAGCGGAGCAGATATTGTAGAAAGTGAGAATGTTAAAAACGCTTTTGGCACCGGACGAAATCGGGGGTTTTGCAGAATTGTTCGATATCAACATTTGTGCCTGATGATAGAGTAGCAGCCCAGTTATATTTGATCCGTCTTACATTGATGCTGAAAATCTGTTTTGTGATCATGAATTACTCTTCTAATCATATTGTATCTGTTTCATTATAAAGCTGTCGTGTTTATTTTAAGAGATTCTTATTCTCTCTGTGCTCTTACATATATGTTCTCAGTTTATTAGGAATACAAAGCTAAAAGTGATTCAGCAGTGCTGCAATAAGTCCTGCTCATTGTGGAGTTTGTGCCGCTGCCTCAGACTGAGAGGCGTTTCTAATATTTTGTCCGACCCATTTACACCAGTGAGGGTACACTTAACAACAGAAAGGCCTCTCTGCATGAGTCCGTACAGTTCGACGGCACCACAAACTCCTCCGGAACAATAAAAGATTTGCATATTTGAGTGAATTCAGTCAGGTGTGTGTGCAGATGTAGGAGGCTGATCTACTGCAGATACATGTGCGTAAACGTTTTCTCAGCTTTGGTGGGAGATTGTAAAATTTAAGGCTGAAAGCTTGTGATTAACTTTAATGCCCTCCAGGCTCGTGTCAATGCTTACATATCTAGTGTATCGAAGTCACGCACTGCTTGAACTCCACACACACACACACACACACACACACACACACACACAGCTGAAACAGTTAGAATAAGGAAAGAGATATTTATCTGTGTTGATTTATTCAAGTTGTCGAACTCTTTGTTTGCTTTACCTCACTCTAAGCGCGCTGCTTAATGAAAATCTTGATTTAATGGAGAGAGCGAGGAATTTTTAATGGATGAAATGTGTTTTTAGTGTCATGACCTTGCGTGCTGCGTTAAATCCCCCGTCCTCTGTGTGTTCTGCACTAATCACTGTGCTGGAATTTAAAAAATCAAACCATGAAATCCATCCAGCGTGCCTCTCCACAGAAACTGAAATTTAATGAATCATCAAACAAATATTTCCAGCAATTAGACCATGCCCTTTCCTTCCTGTCCCACTATCAGCTCCTGGAGGAGACATCCCAACTCCTTCGGAGGAAAGTCTGGGTTTGGAGACGGGCCTGCTGTTCCCTCTTTGATCCCCGCCTCCAAAAATGTGACATTTCGCTGACGGTGAGCACGTTTCTGCATGCAGATTAACCATTAATGATCCCGTCGTTGTTGTTGTTTCAGGATGTCACGTCTCGCTGCGCCGGGTTAGATTTTCACACTCTGGAGATTAAATACGCGCCAGGAATTTCTTTATTTCTAAGCTTTTTACTTTCTTATTCGCATGTTGAGCAGCCGAGCTCTGTTGAAAGCTGCAGAGGTTTAGTTTAAACTCTTCCGGACTTCCCAAAGTTTCCAAAGATATTAAATATGTCAAGACTGACCTTTGGAGAAATGTGTGGGAAATGAATTATGATCAGCTGACCGTTTGCTAAACCTCTTCCCAGAACAGTGACTGTCCTACCGTAGCTTTCGGATTTCTCCACGCGGTGAAGCGGTGTGCGTGGCGCTGTAGTAAGAGCTAGAGAGAAATAAACAAAACAGGAAAACTCAACGAGAGGTCAAACACTCCACGGGGAACCTTTAACGAATACCATTTCCCATAAGCCCTAGGCTTTAGAGCAGAAACTCTAACGCAGCAGCATATCAGAGGATAACTACATTATTTTGTGTGGTTACAGGTTATGTTAGAAAAAGCCCCTTTCAAGACCGACGCATCCGTCGTGTAGAAGTTACACACTGCATGAAAGCTGAAAAGTGTGTGTTTCAACGACGGCTGCAGGCAAGGCCACTTAAAGGAACAGCTCAACACTTTGGGAAATGTGCTCATTCGCTTTCCTGCTGGAAGTTAGATGAGAAGATCGACATCGCTCTCGTCACTCTGTCCATTAAACATGAAGCTACAGCTGGTCTGAAGTCTCCGCTGGTTGCCTGGCAACCTCACAGTTCCTGCTCTTGGCCAAGACATAGCCTGGCACACAATCCTCTGTGAAACCCCAACTTCATGTTTTTTGTTCAAATTAAATGAAGGAGATGCAGCGTGTTCATCAGAGAGCTTTAGAGGTGCTGGTAGGTGGATTCTGTTAGCTTTGAACAGTGCCCGGCTAGCTGTTTCCCCCTGTTTCCAGTCTTTATGCTAAGCTAAGCTAACCGGCTGCTGGCTGTAGCTTCACGTTTACCGTGCAGACATGAGAGTGGCATCGATCTGAACATCTGACTCGCGAGAAAGAGAACAAGCGTACTTCCAAGTCAAGACCAAAATGATCCAAGGCCAGGAGATCGGGTCAAGACCCAGACTGCATGTCGAGCCAAGCTAAGACCGAAAAACTAAACCATTCAGTATTCTTCATATTTTTGTCTCCCTGTTGTTCACAGTGGGAGTCAACTGTGATGTCACTCAAATGACTCAGTACGGTCCTGCGGATTTAGAAACGTTTAAAATGGGACAGGAAAAGGAACACGTGATGTAATCTTTGAGCAGATACTGAGAAATGGGCAAAGGTTCGTGTTCTCCTCTAAACTCTGCCTGCGGTCAGACCTGTGTTTATAGATTAATCACGCCTCGGATCAGTTCTGTGGTCACGCTGCGCTTCTGTCCTCAGCGAACGTCCGTACCTGTGAAACAGACGGAAAAGACGTTCCACGTTTTAGCTGTGAGTTATCATTGTGCCATCCCACCCAACAAGGCAGTTATTACTGTACTCTGTAATCACACACACACACACACACACACAGGTACTGCAGGGGCCTGCTGGTACAGGCCCGCAGGCCGCTCGCTGTCACACACACACACACACCTCCTGCAGTGCAAAAGGATCACACTCATTAGTTTCCACTGAGAGTGTGTTTGCATCGAGTCTGAATGCTGCTATAACTCATTTGTACACTAACAGTCTACAGCCAACAGAGGCAACAACACACATCTTTCCAGCCCCCGATGATACACCGCTTCACCACAAGGGGGCAGTAAAGACAGCGAGAACATTCATTTCTGCCTTTGATTTATATTTCAGTTTGATTGGGGTTTTTTTAGCTGGTGCAACATGACATAAAACGTGACACAAGGGCTAAAAATAACCAAAATATCAGCGATACATCCAGGACAAGTGTGTACGGTAAGTATGCAAATAAAATGATTAATTAAACACATGTAATAAATAAAGTCAAAAACAAATTACTACCTGAAAGATTTTAGAAATACTGAGCTGGTGAAGAAAGTTTTTAATAGTCACTCAGAAATCTGAAGTAGAGCTTCGAAAATCAGAAAATTCCATATTTTATTTTCTCTCGTGTAAATGTTATTTCCCTACATCCTGGCCTAAATGTTGTTTCTCTACACTGGACATTCAATTTAATTAATTGCAATTTATTTTGTAATTTGCGGAATGTCGACCTGATGGCGGCGCTAGATGGAAAGTCAGAGGATCACCAGAGTTGTTACAGTTCATCCTGAGGGGAGCGTGAACGTCTGAACAGGACCATCCATCCAACATCTGCTGAGATATTTCACTTAAAACCACAAATGTCAACCTCATGGGCTGTAGTCAGGAACTGAAGATGCAGGGGTGGCGTTTCACCCCGCCCCCTGCTGCCTGCATGATTCAGTAACACATTCTTGACTAAATGCCGCAGGCATGTTCAGTCCTGTCAGCTGTACCTGATTCAACACGGGCAGAAAAAAAATGGAGGTCCCTACTCCGCTATGTGGCTGTCATCTGAACTGAAGTGAGTCCAAGACGGTCGTGCAGTTTTAATGCTTGGAGTGGCTTCATCTCTTTCGAATACTTTAATGAGCGCTGCTCTCGTAAAACGATCTATGCTACAATTTCCTCTCCTCTCATTGGTTCTGGCAAAGCCCACCTAAGAAGCAGACCTCCTTTAAACTACAGCAGGTTGCACGACAGATGACTGACAGCTCACTCCGACCCGCCTCCTGCGCCTGATTGGATGAACGCATCTCTCACTGGGCTCTCATTGGCCCTTGCTTTTGATTTTTGAACTTGAAAAACATGTTAGACCCTGTGGAAGGGTTGATTTAATGTACAGTTGTGCCACCTCTGAACTTTGATTTACGCTCAGTGTGAACAGCCAGTGCTCAGACTTTTCTCAGAAGACCTCACAAAGTTGCTGGAAGTTATCTGTTGTTGAGGTTTGGGCAGGTTAAAGGAAAAGTTCAACACTTTGGGAAATACTCTTATTGACTTAACTGCTGAGAGTCAGATGTTCAGATCGATGCTCTCATGTCTGCACGGTGAATATGAAGCTACAGCCAGCAGCCAGCTAACTTAGCTTAGCATAAAGACTGGAAACAGGGGGGAACAGCTAGCCTGGTTCTGTCAGGAGGCAACACAATCCAGCACCTCTGAAGTTCCTCAGAAAACTGATGGCAATGAAAAAACTCAGCTAGCTGTGATGGGCACACCGTACTGCCTCAGAGCGAAAACGCTGCTTCGAAAAGCTGAAAGTCAGCCTGATGGAAAAGTAACACGTGTAATATCGAAACACACCTGCTACACTCATTATACAATCAACTGCTCCGAGATTCAGCGTCACACGAGGGCTTTCAGAGACTCCGCATGTGTGCAGGTGTAGAGAAACGCTAGTGTTGCATCTTATTAAATATGCAGCTTAAATAAATGACAGCTGACAGACTCAGGTAATCCGCAGTTTCACCGTCATCAGGTGGATTTACCTGGCGGAAAGATTCGAAATCACGCTGACTTTACTGACACCTGGCAGCAGGTCAAAGGTCACGCTTCAGCCAGACGTTTGCATGTTCAGTGTGTTGTATTTAACAACAGAGCGATTAATGGAGTAAAATGTATTTTAAAAAAGGGAGTTAGGTGTGGTTCAATTTCAAAGTGGATTGATAAGTTAAAAAAACATGTTTTTCTGTGTGTGTGTGTGTGTGTGTTAATAACCAGTACAGTTTTTAGCCTGTTGGTGCTCTGCTGTGTGTTTCTACCAACCACAGATGTCATTCATTCACACACAAAACTCATTTTCACAGGAAGGCAAACCTCCGACAGGCAGCTGACATTTCACCCTGAGCCAATCACAACACGCTGCAGCTGAGCCAGCATCTGAAGGAAACATCCATTACTGCTGCGGCAGAGCTGAACACGTTTACACTGACAGCGTTTGTTTGAGCGCTGCTGGGTTAATCGCAGTCAGCAGTCTCAGCTAGCACGCAGCAAAAATACCGACCGGAGCCGGCAGCGATGAGGAGTCACGGTGGATTTTCAAAAACAGGGTTTCATTCACCCAAATCATTTGCAAAATATGAAACAAAAGGTCTGTGCCCATAACTTTACTAGACAACTAAACAGAACTAAACTCAGGCTGTGGTAACTTAACAGAAACAAACACTACCAACTAACCTCCAAATAAAACCATATCAGCAGAAATAGCTTAACAATGAACCAAAACCAAAACACCAAAAGACTAATAACAATAATCTAAAATCTCTAGAAATTAGACAGAACTCTGGACGGACGTTAACTAAATGTGCGCGCTACAAATAGGAATACTAAATAAACTATGAGTATGGCGTGTGAAACAAACGCTGAGTGCCATCATTTATCCGTCTGCTGACGAGCAGTGTGAGGTCAAAGGTCAAAAGGTCAACAAGGCTCTGACTTTACAGCCCAGAAAAGACATCTGACCGTCTGTTCAAACTGGACGACATTTAGTAGAAACGTTTAAGACCTTTATTATTAACGGCATTTGATGTATTTGGTTTGATAGACGCCACGCAAGCTGCTGCTAACTCATCGGGGTTCAGTGTCTCGCCCACTTCGACGCGTGGACGGGAGGAGCTGGGGATCGACCCGCTGCGCCCCCCGAGCCGCCCACGACCCGGGTTTGTCCATGTAGGCAGCATCTGAAGAATTAGACCACAAACGCAGCTTAAATTCTGCGGGACACCAAAAGATGTTGGAAAATGAGCTAACAATGTTTATTTTAGTTTCAACATTTTGATCACATGATTCTTACATTACTGGAAATATTGCCTAGTGTTAGCATTTTGCTAATTACCAACACATTTGTCAGCTTTTCACCTCCCGGAAACTGTTGCGTGCCTGTCTGCGTGTGCAGCGCGTTGTATCTTTATGTTGTCACACGTGGCTGAACTACTGCAACTTGTTCATGTCGGAAAGTGTTATTCAGTTCATAAAGAACCAACGTGAGCTCGCAGTAGAGCCTGTCAGGTTTCCTGACCTTGTTGCGTTCATCATATTTTACGGCGACATGTTCGGTAGCGTAGTAGCGGAGTGTTTGCCGGTGTTGCCGCAGCCGTGGGAGCGCTCGGTTTGGTGCAAAAGATGTGTGTGTGTTCTGTGTCAACAAGTGTTTTCATGTAATTAAGTGACATAGAAATAGTAATCAAACTATACCATCCACTCGAATAAAATGGCTGTTAAATAACACCAACAACATGGAAAATGTGTGGCACAAAATGACAATTTCAAAGGATTTCTTGTTTCTGTTTCCTTGACACTGATGCTGTGTGTGTGTGTGTGTGTGTGTGTGTTCTCAGTTTATCTCGGGTGTGTTTTGAAGGAAAAGGATAATCAGGTTAACCTGACCCACAGGAACAGAGCGTACCAACCGGACGCAGCTTATTCTATCTTTGTGAGGTCCAATTAAAGTTTCAGACCTTGAGAGAAGAAGAAGAACGTGAGGACATTTTGTCCGGACCTCACTCCGTCAGAGGGCTTTTCAGAGCTATAGGCGTTCAAGCTCAGCTTCTTACTGAGTAATGGGTAACAACTGTAAGAACACACTATTTTGCAAAATGTAGAACAAGTTCGGTTCTTTCACGTGACAGATTTCTGTCGTTGTGTTTTAACTCTTCTCACAGGCGTGTGAGGTGGAAGAAGGTTAAAACTCTTGGTTAAGAATGAACTTATATATATTTCATGCGGTAGAGAAATACTTAAAGTGGCTACAACCAATATTTTTATAGTAATGTATGAAATTACAATGTGAAAGGTGCCTCTGGAGTGATGAAGCTACAGAGACACGAGCTGCTCACAGACATCACGGCTTCACACTGACTGACTGCTGCAGTGCATCCGCCAAAGTCCAGCTGTGCGTGCAGGTGATAAGCCAGGACCAGGCTGGACTTGTATTGTCATTTAACTCGCAAATGTCACGGACAAACAGATTTAATAGAACTCTAAAGAGCGTGAGGAGTTGGTCGGGGAGGTTGGATGGGTCCGGCAAACGAACAAACACGCAACTTTCATGCAGGAACCCGCTGTCCGTGTCCCGCGTGAAACCGAATGTGATGTGGTCTTTCCCCAGACTTTAACCAACGCTGGTGACGTCGTGACCGTTCAGGGTGGCGCTCCACAGAAGTTCATGGGACGGACCGGCCGTCACCTGCGCGCAAAACCGGCCTTTGGTCTGTGCAAGCAGTTTGCAAGTGTGCAGTCAGCCTGAAGCTAAAGCAGAGAGAACAGGTGGACACGAACACCTCTCCTAATGAATAATCCTGCTGCGGCTGCACGCAGCGGGCAGCTCCTGGAGGGGCAAGATCGGGACATTTTCAAAGTGTTCGGGGGCTTTAAGGTTCGAATTACGGTTCGGGGCTGAGGGTGGATGACAGTGTGTAAATCAGGGTCTTCACATGGATAGGGCAGTTTTCTTTTAGGGCAGGAAAGTGCAACACACACACACACACACACACACACAGAGAAGAAGTGGTGAAGGCACAACAGCCTTTTGGGAAACTTTTGTTTTAGATGCAAAATGAGAATTCATCAGTTTATCAAGGCAATAATCATTTATTAAAACTTGCTTTCTTGCCATGTTTATAGAGATTAGTGAAGAAGCCATTTTTTTAACAGCTTCAGAAAACAATAATGTGCTTTAGATTCAGTTGTTGTTGATTCCTGCACTAAAACGGCGACCTACAGCCTTCGTCACCTGCCACACCCTCGTCTCCTCGACTCTGTAGAGAACACACACACACACACACACACACACACACACACACACACACACACACACACACACACACGCCCAGCAATTTCTAAGGAAACACTCGCTTCGTTCTGTGATTGGATGGTTTGAAGATACAGACTCTGATTGGTCGTTTTCTTGTTTTGAAAATTGCCTTTAAACCATTTCAACAGAAGCCTCAGTGTCAGAGTGGGAAACAAATGAATAAAAACACAACAAACTGGGCAAACTTAGGAAAATATTTCCACGACTTTTATGGCTTTACAAGGCTGTTAAAGTGGACATGAATTTCACTGCAGGGACATTTATTTTAGCTTTTAGGATTTTTACAGGAGTTTCAAAACAGAGGCAAAACAGTTTCTGTAAACATTAACAAAAATGAGAGAATAAAAACAAACTTTTCTTAACAAATAAATCATGATAAGAAATAAAAACCCCACATATATTACCATAATGTTACAAAAACGTGTTTACAGTGTATCGATCTCTATTATTTACAATGAGGGCAGTTTCTCTTTAAGGCTGCTTGCGTCATTTTTGAACATATAATGTCTTGTTTGGGACAATAAATCGTCATATCTACATGTTGTGTTGTTATTAATACATTCTGTGCTGTGTGTTATCCCAAACTGGAGACATAAATATGTTGAAAATGACACGTTTTAAAAGACTTTTTAAAATTCAGTTTGAGCACCTCCGACCGCAGAGTTCAGGGTGAAAACGCACAAACTGAAAAAATACAAAAACAGCTAATGAGATTTTGAACGTGTGATCTGCAGACCAGCTCTTCAGCTCCAGTTATTAAGGGTTTTTTTTTTCTAAACAAAATAAATACTTTTCTCACTGGAGATCAGTGCATGTTGAAGTCTGAGATCACACACAACCACTAACCACACAAACAAAGAAACATCATCAACCAGCTCACAGCGCAGGATAAATCATCTGTCGTTTGATGACAAAACACTCAAGAAAAGATGTGTGATCCGGCTGAACTTCGAATAATACAAAAGGGGTTTATTTTCTTTTACATTGTCAGATGAAAGCCAGGTGTATTATTAACCTTCAAAAACTATAATTTGGGTTAAAACAACTTCTATTCAGTTGTGTGAAAAACTGTTTTAAAAAACTCAGTAGCACCGCCCTGAAGCGCAACAAACTTTCCCTCCAAAACTCAGAGAACGCTCCAGCCAACAAACACCTTCCCGCACTTTTGTCCTTTCGTTTCCTGTCTTCCTCCCCACCGTCACCTCCACCTCGCCCCTGCGTGTCGAGTCTTGTCCACGCCTTATTTACCTCCTCCTCTTTCTACGCTCACACATTCCCAGAGAAGACGACGCAGAATGATTTAAACAAACACTAAAGACCATAAAGAAGGGGAGGATAAAAAAGGTAAAGCAAGAACGGAAAACAGCTGGAAGAAATCCAGAATCGCAGCAAAGATTACAGAAGGAGATCTAGTTCTGTTTGAGTTTGTTTCAGCGTGCACAGATATCAGAGCAGATGTTGATATTTGAAAGTTTCAAAAAGTGCACTTTTCCCCCGTGATAAGACGCGTGTTCATGTCTGTTAGATAAGAAGGAGACTTTAGCAGAAAGCTCTGACACACACTGACTTCACTGCTTTATGCAAAGATTGAACTGGCTCCATCTACGTAGACCGAGAGCGAACGGTTTTCCGACTAATTAATGCAAAACTGGGGGCGCCATCGTGAAACTAAAAATATATATTCTATATATATAATAAATATTCAGTTTTTTTTGTTCTCCACCATCCTTCCCAAAACACACCTGCGACTGCTCCAGTCTTATCAAATAATGTTCGATTTCATGTCCTGTCTCGTCTTTTCAAATATTATTTAACCTAATTTATCTTACAAAGCGTCTTGGAGTATCTAGTTTTAGTAGTAATTGTTTTGCTGTCATGTCTCATTTGTCAACTCTTATTTTAAAGTTTCACTCATAAGTCATTATTAAAGTTATTATTGGGACATCTTGTTTTGCATTGTTGCGTACTCAATGACAACACCACAGTCTGGCGCTTTAATAGGGCCACGTTCCACAAAAATGGTAAAAACATCACATTAAAAATGGCCGTTAAGATGTTTAAAGCCCAAAGCTCGGTGAAGTTGAACGTTGAAGGAAAAAACAAGGGAGAAAAGCTAATAAAGCTAATAAAGCTAATAAAGAACATGTTTGCGACAGAGCGGGCTCGGCAGGTGTGTTAGAAAGACTTCTCAAAGTGGAGAGCGCCAGGGAAACTGAGGTATTTTGGATCAAACTGCTCCAATAAAGTACAGAGGTACAAGTACAGAGAAGCATCTACAAGTTTACTTTGAAACCCTTCGCTGCACTTGAAGCGTCCCCCATCAGGCAAACTCCACCCACCTGGCACAGAGAGGGAGATAAATCAAACCACCGAAACTTTTTCAGATTTCATTTTAACCCACAATCCTGAATGTCTTCGTGTGTGGCCTCTGTGTGTGTGTGTGATCACTCACAGTCATCTGGTATTCCTGTGTGTGTGTGTGTGTGTGTGTGTGTGTGTGTGTGTGTTTCCTCCTCAGGTTTCCAGCAGCATAAAGAGAGTCAGTCATCGTAACCGTCAGTCCATCAGCTTCAGTCCAGGAAACGTCTCTGTCACACAGAGTTTCTCTGTGTTTCCCAAAGGAAGCGGCGAGCCAGACAACAAGTCGAGGATGCTGTTTGTTAACGCCAGGTGGAAGAGAAGAAGAGAGGGGCGGTCACGATCCAGTGATGGTGGACGAGTTTGTGGTGAAGGTGAAAAAAAAAAAAAATGATGAAAACAACAGTGAAGATTCCAGCTAATAATCCAAACTCTGATAGAATCCATCGCTTGGGTTCAATCACGTTTCCTCCGTCCTCGTAAGCCAGAGAGAGAGAGAGAGAGCGAGAGCGAGCGAGAGAGGGAGAGCGAGAGCGAGCGAGAGAGGGAGAGAGAGAGAGAGAGAGCGAGAGCGAGCGAGAGAGGGAGAGCGAGAGAGGGAGAAAGGGAGGGAGAGGGAGAGCGAGAGAGAGAGAGAGGAGGGAGAGAGAGGGAGTGAGGGAGAGAGGGAGAGAGAGGGAGAGCGAGAGAGAGAGAGAGCGAGAGCGAGCGAGAGAGAGAGAGGGAGAGAGGGAGGATGGGAAAGCTGGTTTGGGTGAGGGCTTCGCAGGAAACCAGCTGGTTCCACTCCTCCTGGCTGCACAGATGGATCATGGGAAACAAAATGGTCGGATGTTTGGGCCCGGCATCTCCTACAGAGACAAAGAAGAGAGAAGAAAATGGCTGTCTGTGTAAGCTTGTTGTTCTGCCAGCCGCCGGTTACATTTACGTACCTACAGTATTTACGTGTGTAAGTCTGACTCAAAAGGGGTTGCAAGAGTGCGTTAAAATTGACATTAAATAATATATTTTTAAAAGCTAACAGTCTATTTTAATGATGATACGAGGGGGGTTAAAGTGCAAAGGGAGTTAAACGCAATTAAGTTCGATTTATTTTATTTTTTTGTACAGTTTTGTGGCTTTACCCCATTAAAACCTTTACCAGCACATGGCGGCGAATTCTGTCGTTTTCCATGACTGGAATAAATAATGCCAAACTTCAATCCAGTTTGTACGTGACCAATCATTGTTAATCGTAAAAAAGATTGTATTCGCTGTTTCAGCACTGGATGTTATTATAACATGCTAACTGCGGCCCTGAACGCTCTCCTGGCCCTCCCTTTATTATGTTCATATTTCTTCTACTTTTATTTCACTGTTTGTATACAGAGTACACCCATAGCATTTATAGATTTATGTGACGATATATACACTGAGCATCTTCGCCACAACAGTTTCCTTCTGGATGAATTTAGTTCTATCTTTTCTTAAGCACGTTAGTGGCTTCTGCTGTTTTGTTTCGGTCTCATCTGTCGCCATGTGGCGGGAGATCAAAGAAAAACACACACATTTCCCTGGAAACACCTGAAGCGCTGCAGGTAGAAGCTTAAAGCAGGAAGCTGCTGCAGGGCTCAGAGACACAGACAGACGCTGTGTGACTCCACTTCAGATCAGCAGTCTGATCTCAAAGCCACACGCACACACAAACAATGCAGATACATAACCACACACACAGGAAGCTGTGTGTGTGTGTGTGTGTGTGTTATCAGCAGTCTGTGCTGAAACAGTAGCTACCAAGGCCGTCTCCACTTGGTTGAGTAAACAAAGCCTTGTGTGTGTGTGTGTGTGCGTGTGTGTGTGTGTGTGTGTGTGTAGAAGCAGGGTCACACATCATGCATGCCCCTTACCCGAACCTCAACCATCACAACTAAATGCCCAACACCAACCCCTACAGGCTTCAAACAGCCCTTTGAAGTTGTTGGTTAAAAACGTGTTCCGGTCCTCACTAGGCAGGAAGTACACACACACACACACACACACACACAGCTTCAGGGACTAAAAAAAGATCAGCAGGCGTCCGCTTAAATCTTAAATTGGAACAAGATGACTAACCACCTTTCTTCATCAGAGTTCAGGGCAGATTCAGCTACAGGTAACCATAGCAACAGTAATGATGCTTAATGCTCACTAGTGAAACTAACTTTAAGGAAACGGACGATGATTCAAACATGTTTTGTTCCTTTGATCAGAGGCCGAAGCGCCTGTCCATCATATTTGTCCATATATTTAATCTTTTACACGTTACATCCGGTTTTTTTTTGGTTTGCTTTTTGAATCAGATACAGTAATATCTTAAAAATGTTCCGTACTGGCTGGTGAACACGACGCGAAAATATCTCTTTGCCTTTGCATGTGGGTGTCCATCAGACGTGGAGGTAGATTAGTGGATGTGGGCCTAACTTTATTCCGACATGTTCACACCCGAATAAAGTTTTCACAGGAGCGAAGGGATCAGACAGACTCACCAGCAGCGTGCAGGAACGTCTTTAGTACGGAGACTCGACCCTGAGAACAGAAAACAGTGATTAGTTGAGCAGACTGATGACCTCGCTCTGGTGTTGTTGCAGAGGAGAGAAGAATCTGTGATATCAGCTGGGGGGGGGGAATAAACAAGATTAAATATATAATATAATATGTTGTGTTCAAATTGAGACAAACTCATAGCAAGAAATAAAATATCATCACATGTTATTATTAAAGGACAGATGGGATTTAACTTCATTAGCACCAGCTATACTTTTATTCACATCTTGATTTTTATTGATTGTGGAAATGAACTTCTGTGGTTCACGTCTTTCTGACAGCATCGTTATAACCTTCACACACTTTCAGGATGATGTCATCACACACACACACACACACGTTGATACAGAGGTTTTGAGGTTAAAACCACAGAGGAAGACGGTGAAAGGTCTTCAGCTAAAGCAAGAAGGCGGAGCTGCTGCTGACTACTTAAACAATCGAAACTCTCCAAACCTTTCAAAGCATTTCCCGACAGGCTTCTGGTCAGGTATTTTGAAACAAAGATTTAGCTCCTCAAAAATGTTGAATTTCAGAACGGTTTCAGGACGTTTTAGGATTCGGAAGAAAACGCAGCAGAGTGGAGAACATTGTGTGTGGCATATTTCCAGAAAAATAAAACAGTCTGATACTTTTGTGTGTTATCTGGCTGTTGGTTGTAGCTGTGTGAATGCACCTCCATGAATCAGGCCAACCAGGAGTCGTGATATTGACTAGATCGGATTCAAATAGTAAAAGCGTGGCAATAAAGTGGCTGATATTAGAACTGAATAGATTTAGAGTCCTGTGAAAGTGATTAAAATGCTTCAGTAAATCCAGATCAGTTTCTCAGATACTCAGCAAGTCTGAGTCAATAAAAAAAAACTAATAAATTCAAATAAACTTGTAAAAGTCATTTGCTTTCTTAAAGACTTAGGTTACATTAGCGCATACTTTAGCATGACACTGCGTTCAGTACTTTAAATCTATCTAATATCATTTGTGACACTTTGCTGCCGTCATTTTTTTCAAGTCCGCACTGATCACATTTTTGCAGCGCAGCGTAATCTCAGTCAACTTTATATTCCGATTGATTAAACCGTTCCACAATATTTGATGTCCTCAGCCATATTTGCGTTTCATGAAACCTTCCACGTGGTGTGAGTCAGCGAGCGGCTACAAAGCAAACATCCGCCAGCGTCTTTAAAAATGCCTTTTTGTTGAATCACTGAATCTTATCACAGAAACTGCCATACATGTTTTGGCCGCTGATAAGAGCAGCGGACAAAACATCAGGGCTCAAAGATCCGCAAAGAGAAAAGAGCTCGGTGGATAAAAAATAAAGTTCACCAACGACGTAATGAGGTCCAAGGTCAGACACAAAGAGGCGAGGAGTAAAAGCTGGGGACAGGACAGCTGTGACGAGGACAGAGACAGAGGCTGCAGCGTTTACAGAGAGGGGACAGAGAGGGTCGGGCCGCTCAGGGTGGAGCCATGTTTGTTTGTCTGGAGCTGCTGTTAGGAGACAAAAATGTAGCTGCCATTTTGTTGATCTTGGTCCCTTTTTTGTTTGTAGTGACTGGACCTCATGAGACTGTACGGCATCAACAAGTGGAACACACACCCAAAGATTACTGTCGCCGGATGCTTTGAAATGTAACTCAGTTTTGGGGATTTCGGGGTGCAGAAGTGAAATGAACGGTTCGTCTTGGTATACAACAGTAACTACCTTTGTCATTTGGTTTTGCCTTGAAAGGCGACATGCAGCACCATGGTTGAAGATTTACAGCTGAACCGATGAGTCGGTTATTCCATTAGTCAATCATGAGAAAATTAGGGCTGCGACTGATGATTATCGTCATTATCGATTAACCTGCCAATTATTTTCTCGGTTAATCACGTGGTCTATGAATCGTCAAACAGTTGCACCAAACACGACGTCGTCAAATGTCTTTGTCCAAAACCCAGAGACGCTCAGCGTCATTCGGATTTTGTTTTATTCAGTGATGACGTTTTTGTTTACGATTAATCAATTATCACATTAGTTACCAATTCATTTTGTTATGTTATGTAATCTGTTGCACCGCTGCAGAAAGTTAATCGGCAACAACTTTGATTTGTCAATTAATCATTTAAATCATTGAGCAAGCAGAAATGCCAAAACTTCTACTGAATATAACGGCATTTGTCAAACAAAACAAATCATTTAAAGACACCGCTTTGGATTCTGGGAAATTCCCTATTTTTTCACATTTTATGAGTCAGTGATTAAAGGATTAATTGAGAAAATAATTGGCTAATTGACAATGAAAACAATTATTTGCTTTTCTATTCTTTAAAGCAATTCATTGACTCTCATTGACTTTGTTTTGAAAAGAGCTCCGATAAATAAATGTTTAACACTTACTGTAATGTTCCAGTATCGCTGCACCTAACAATATGAGAAGAAGTGAAAATGAGTTTTTCCAGGTAACAGAGAAAAGGAAGAAACTGCTGTGGATTGATTGTGTAGAAAAACACTGAAATCAGATAAAACAAGAAGATAAAAGAGGAACTGGAGGGCTGAGGAGAGATAAAGAAGAGCTGAGCAGCGACACAAATGTGAGCTGAAGAAGACGAGTGCAGACATGACAGTGACATTCCTGCCATTCTCTGCAACACGGGCCTCGCCCTCGTTAGCAGAAAAACTCCTGTTAGGACACAAAGGCCGGTCCCTTCTCATACACAACTGAAGCCGAGGCCACGATGCTTCAGCGCCGTTTGAAGAGCTAACACTAAATCCACTTTGCTAGCAGATGCACAGCCCCGTTATTACACTGTCTGTTGGTCCTGCTCCCGTTTTACTGCGTTTCCTTTTTCCAGAGACAGTCCAGCAGTTCTGTCCTCTAGACCCCAGAAAATGCGACGTACCCTGGGACGTAGAAATACTACAGTAGTATACAACTATAAAACTATTTTTTTTTAAAATCATAATACAAAGAGTAATAATGGACCGCGTTTGCACTTTCAGACGTCTCCTTCATAATGGAGATCAGGGTCGCAATACAGCGAGTGGCCACTGGGACAAACCAGCAGCAAAGCTGCGTGGTGGCGCCGTATCAGCTTTTTAATACATCCGTGGCTGAAGCGCGTTGGTTCGGGGGGGCATGTTCGGGCTAGGAGAATGTTCAGGAGCAGTTCTCACATGTTGAAACCATTACAACATCTCAGATATTTTCATCTCTGCCACAGCAAAGGTCCGTCACATTTCACAAGTAGCTCTGGCTGCATTACTGCGGGTAAAAGCCCTTCGGTGGCATGTTTGTCATCTGCTGATGCATTTCTGGAGCTAATTAAGCTTGGTGAAAGATTTGGAGACAGCAACAAAAATTCCTCAGTATCCACCGTGTAATTATAACCGAGGGGTGTGACGTGAACGGGCTTTCCCAGCCGGCAGCTTGTTTTTCTGAACGCAGCGTCAAGAAGAGGAGATCTAGGAAGGACCTTTAATCAGAGGCAGTCTGCGATGACTCTGCAGACGGGGTCGGACTGGTTTTCCATGAAATGTTTTGCTGCAGGAACTCCAAAAAAGAAAAGCATGCATTTTAGATTAGCGCCCAAGCTTTGCCCAGTTCATTTAACTGGTTTTGAAAGCAATATGAAAAAACCTGAAAATCCCCAAACAGGTGGCCACTGACACAAACAACATACATGTATCTCAGCAGTCGTGTTATATTCAGCAGTTCCCTGTAATTATTTAAAAATAAAGCTTTTATCTCAATTTATCAGATTACAGAACAACCACAGAATGAATTCATTAAGTTAAATTACAGGGTGAAGTCAGGCTTGTCATTTTTTCTGCAAGATCAAATTGAAGGTTTGTGCTTGATGAATAAATGCAGGCACTCTGGGTAATGTGAGCCACGAGGGGACGAGCAGGCGGATTCCCCTCCAGCTACAAACAAGCAAATGTCTCCAACTGTCAAACTGGTGAAGCAGAAGTCTGCTGGGTCGCAGGCTAGTTCCTCTGCTGACATTAAACTCATCTGAGGGGTTGTGCAATGATTCTCAGACGTTCCTCTATTTTCTTTCATCAAAATCCCTCTTTGGTTGAACTGCTCATAACGGAGACATCTGCACCCAGAGACGAGCGGCTGCAGGTAGCTTTGTTTTAACGTAAACCAAGAAGGTTGAGAAACCACTGGTTTATATTAGCTTTGGGAAAAAAAAAAAAACCTAAATAAGAAATACTACATCATGTGATATGATACACTGATCGCGTTTGGGAATGCTAATCCTAAATCACGATCATTGTAACATGCTTGAGAGGAAAGCCACTGAGGGATCAGTTCACCAAAGTCAAATCAGAACGGTTGCATATGAAAGCATCAAACTGCGGGCAGCGACACAAACCTCCCTCCGAAACTCCCCCCCGCCCCGTCACCGAGGAGGAGGCGGAGTCTTCCTGCCTGTGATTGACAGCCGTGTGAAAGAATGCAGTCAGACTGTTTTCAAAATACGGAAACCCACACAGACAGACGTGATCCTGGGAGACGAGGCCAGGTTCAACAAGAGGGAAGAGTGTGTGTGCGTGTGTGCGTGTGTTAGTTAGTTAGTGTAGTGAGTCTGAGGTTTTGTGAGGTGATTGTCTTGTGATGCTACTGTATACAGCACATTACAGCTGTACAATCATCTGCGGAGTGATAATCTTGTTATTACTGTAGTACCACACACACACTGTGTGTCTTCTACAAGCTTCTGTTTTGTTGCTGTGTCCTGATGTTTGGAACCAAAATCTTTTGTGGTTTTGTCCACTAAAGATAAAAAAACAAACAAACAGCTACAGTTTCCATGAAACATGTTACACAACGAGACTCCAGGACATCACTGTGCCCGGCCAAGAAATAGCACAGTACACCCCCCCCCCCCCAAAAATGTAATTTTAATTGTAATTTTTACACTTTGTTTTCTTAACAGATTAAACAAACGAGATAAAGCATGTGAATCAGTGAGCTTCAGAGGTGCTGCCAGGTGGACTTTGTTACCTTTGGACAGAGGGTTGGCTAGCTGTTTCCCCTTGTTTCCAGTCTTTATGCTAAGCTAAGCTAACAATAACTAACTATCAATCTGAACATCTAACTCTCAGCAAGAAAGCGAATAAGTGTATTTTCCAAAATTGTCAAGACTACTCCTACAGCAGAAAGATGGAGCTCTGGGCCTGTGCTTTATCAAGCTGCTAAACGTGACATTTCGGAGTGAAACATAAACAAAGTCCTTACTCCCAAACATGAGAATAAAACCTATTTATCACATTTCTTTTGAAATGGAGACACTCCTAAACGTCAGAGAGCCCCGTCGGTCCGTTAAGTTGGCTCAGAGCAGCCTGTTACTCATGACTGTGGTCCGGAGACAGAGACGCACACCTTCTGATCCACATTTTCAAATGACTGCACAAGCCATAAATGGGAATGATGAACAATATGTCACGTAGAGCAATATTTCTAACAGTTTTAGCTGATTATTTGCAGCTGTTGCTTTTGATGGGATGTTACACCACTTCAGCAATCAACAAGACAATCTGCTCACCTCTGCTGCAGGCTCCAGGCTACATTAGCCGCTACTAGCATAACACACCTGAATCTCCAACTGAACTGTCTGCGGTCGAGTTGCATTGTGGGTAATGTAGGCACCCGCTTATCACAAGGAAGAAGAATGTGTGGAATAAAAAAAAGACGATATCTCTGATTCTGCTGCGTCCTCCCCCCCCCCCAGTGAGTCTGACAGTGTTACAGGAGTGTGATGCTACATCAGTGGAGTACTCTATCAATAAAATCATATCCAGTAGGCTTTTGCATAATAACATATCACCGAGGAAATATAAGAATTTTTAAAAGAATGGACAGTAGGGCAGATTTTGGTTTGGAGTAAATAAACATGATGTTTCTCCCACACTTCACAGTAAATGCAAGTAATTGTTGCATACCGGTCCTGACTGTTTGATTGCACCAGGTTTTCTCAGACATGGATCGGCATGCTTGGGGCAGGTGGTTTTAGTGCGTTGTACAAGTTGAGACTTTGCTTTTCCTCCAAACTTTCTGTCTTCACCTGCAGCTGAATCTGCTAATTCCTTTTTCCCCCCATTTAAAGTTCATGCGGGCCCCTGGCTGATTATCAGAGGACGAGATCGTTGTTTTGATCTCTGTGTCCCTCTCCCATGCCACAATGCAACAGGTGTGTGACATTTTAAACCTGAAGGGAACCGGTTTTAGTTTTAGACCTTCAGGACAAGAACATTGTTGTGTAGTGAGGTCATTTTTGCTTTTAAAGAAAACCCTGTAGCTAGAAGGCTTTCAGATCAGCTTCTCACAGGAATAACGTTTGTTACCAGTTTGATAAGAACAGTGCCAACAGATAACTTACATTTCGAGATATAAGATATTCAAGTGGCCATGATATAAACAGGATAATATACTTTGATCTGTGCAGTTACGAAAAATAATCCACAGCCATTCATTCATTGTTGGTGGTTCAATCCCTTGAGCGAGACACTGCATCTCAAATTGCTGCTGATGGGTTTGTATGGAAGAAAAAAAAGTGTGTTGCTTTGGACAAAAGCATGAAATGAATGGGATGTAATGTAAACAGCCTCCATGTTGCGCGTTATTTTTTAATAACTCCACAGGTCACAGTGGACAGAGTATGTGTATAAATTGTGTATACATTTCTGAGTTCCCGGTCCATTTTTCACAGTTGAGAATGACTTCAGGATGGGAGCCGAAACGTCTTGATTCTGAAAACAGCGTCCAGACGACTACGGCTGAAACCTTTTCTGCGATGATAGTGTATGTGATTATGTACAACAAGATGTCCTGGTGCAAAATGATTACCTGCAGATTGAAACACCTTCTGCATAGGTGATTCAATTGTTGAACAAGGGGACACTTGCCAGCCAATCAGAAACTAATATTTTCTGTGGCTGGGAAGTAATACACTTTTGTTTTTGATTAAGGTATTAAGTCTGGTGGTGCTCTATATTTTTCTTTATCCGAAGAAAAGACGCAGCACTGAGCGTATCTGCTAACAGGTGTCATGTTCCTCCATCACCATGAACACACACACTGTAGTTTATTCTGACTCCGCCCCACACACACCGTCCTGCTGCCCCAAACACTCACTACAGCACCACATGTGGATTCATCCGCCGCTTAAAGTAGTCCCCAACCGACGCACTGTTTCCTCCTGTTAGTTTGATAAAAACTACAGCAGCTGTTTGAGGAAACTACTGAGCCTTTTTAAACATGAAACTATATATTTGTTTTAAAATAGAAAAGTCTTCAGTAGGAACCAACGGGCTCGGCCGAGAGCCACAGACAGGACGTCAGAAAGTATTAAGAGACGGACTGACACGTTGTTGGTTTGGGTCTGCAACATGGGATTTGTTGACAATCCGAAAAACACAGAATACCACCAGCCAAGGAGAAACGTGGAGAGAAACTGTGGGACAGGTGCACTTTAAAAAGTTAAACTAGACATAGTTCTGAAGTGTGCTGCGCTAAGAAAGAAGAAACACATTAATATATCCCACCTTTATGGGACAAATAACAGTAAATATAGTTTTTAAAAAAACTAAAAAAATAAGAATTGTAGTCCCTAAGCATGTTCGCTCATTTAACCACTGACACAATGCAAAAACTACACCTGTAATTCAGCACTGGCAGTACAGGTTCCCCATACTCATATCTGTCAGCTGAAGTCATCCTGTGTCTTTATCTCTGCTGTCAACAACGCTATTCTTTACGCTTGTCTGCCATCCGGACATCTGACAGAGTGTGTGTGTGTGTGTGTGTGCAGGTCATCACACAGAAACATCTTAATGTCAGGAGATGGCTCAAGGCTATAGTTAAAGTCCTGCCTTCCTCGTCTTTCCATCACTTTGACTGACTTCTTTGATTTTGTCTTCCGTTCTCTTACTCCTCCACTTCCAGCTGTACGAAAACGCTCCGTTGCGTTACTGTTGGATGATGGAGCTGTCAGGGAAACCCAAAGCAAAAGTCCAAACCTTGTTCCTCTCAGCATTCAGTTTGCTTTAAACATCTCAAATAAATCCCAAACCATCGCCTGGAGTTGTCAAAGACACACAGAGTTCAGTCTGAGAGTCTGGATCCTCCACCTAGACCTCCACCACCAACAGCAACAACATGGAGGCCCACTGCAGAACAAAGGCCTCCTGTCATCAGCGTCGACACCTTCTAACAGCGACAATGACTGCAATGCAGATAAAATGACGGAGGGATGGGCGAGTCAATCAACCCCGGGGCCCTGAGGGGCCCTCTACAGCTGAACACCACCTCTACCTGACACCTGATGACCTCTGTGGCATCACGTGACCATCCGGCCCCGTCAACGCTCTGCCTGACTGATGGGGGGGACTTAAAGCTCACACCCGCAGAGACAAACAAGGTTTAGTCCAGGAAGACCTGCAGGCTGCGAAAAAATATCTCCTGCTTACATTAAAAAATATCAGCAAAACTTGCATTGACTGAATCTCTCAAACATTATTAGAAATACAAACGTTAACATGTAGTTTGGAGAGAATCATATACTCATCCTCAAATGTGCTGCCATCCTATGAATCAGTTCTACAGTTTGAGAACAACTGTTAGAGAAATGTGTATTTGCACCGCGAGCCGCAAGTTGGAGCATTCAACCATCGATGCTGAATTTCAACACCACCTTGCTTTGTTTCAGGGTGGCCAGCAAAACAGAGAACAAAGAAAGACGAGCACTAACACAAGAAAACGCAGCTCAGCACTGGCAAGGCAAGGCTGCACACTAAAGGGCCGAATAGACTTCGGTACCGGTAGTGATTTCCCATCTCCATCATCATTCTCCTATTACATCTTCTTCTTCCTCCCCTCTTCTCCTTCCTCTTTTCATGGAAGTAATGCTGGGCAACTATAGATCCTCCTTCCTAGTAATTCTCAGCATTCCACATTCACTTTAGACATTTCATGATGAGGAAATAATCTTTAATAAAGCGACTACCACCCTATCCTTCGATGCGGCTATCATTTGAAACTCCAAAACAAAGCAGAACTCGGATCCGTTTTGGATTAAAGGTAAACGTCTTTGGTTTTAAATTTCCTGCGACTTGAGCCGACAAAGTGCTTTGCCAACTGCGCGTGTCAGAGCTGCAAACTGTTGGTTTCAAATTGCCAAAGTCAGAAATGTCTTGGCCTGTCAGCGGCTGCGTCTGTCACTGACTCATCTGTTTGTTCTTTGTTTCAGGATGGCAGCTTCCTGTTTTGCTCCACAGTCTGTTGAAATCTGACAGGATGTGGCTCAGGATTGCATCACTGCCGTGTCATTCAGGTGGGAAAAGATGTAATCTGCTGCAGCTCGTCACATGCTTCATGTGACTACAACTGCTGCTTTTAGTATTGTGTCTAATGTCTTCATAACACAGACATTTGATCAGTTTCCTTTGAAAGAGTTACTGTGTGTTTTTACATAACAGAGCCCAAGTTTAATGGAAAAAAATTTGATGTTCAAGCTACGTGGCTATACAAGGCCTTCCTGTTACAGTCGTATTCATTTTGTTATTTATTTTACCAGCTCAAAACTTAACACATGAATGATTTTTCTTTCAAGCCTCAAGTCAAGTCTTTAGGGAGTCAAGGCCAACTGCAGTCTGAGCATAATCAATATTCTAATCAATGGCCACCATGGAGGAGGAGTCCTTCAAGAACAGAGAAAAAATGAGGAATAGTGGCTAGGTATATGACACATGTTCCTACTGCGTCTGAAGTGTTTTTAACGGCCACGCTCAGCAGTTGACATAAAGCGGCTGCTTAAAGTGGGTGTGGTCATCGCATTGTCTGTTTCACAAAGTTACAAACGTTGTCAAACACTTCCAACCCCCCCAAGGTGGTTTCAGACGCCGACAGTTGATCCGACAAACGCTCCGTATGCACACTAGCACACTGAAGCCTTAAGACAGATCGCCACATTAGAATGAAGGAAAATGACACTAGATTATACTAAATATTCTTGAAACAAAAATGACAATGGCAAGTCAATAAGGAGGAGATTTTAGCAGTGTGGCTCTGAGCTTTTCCCATGAACTATTTCTGAGAAAGAAACGCTCCCTGTTTTATTGTTAATTTGAATCGAAATGATGTATATTTTTGACAGCAAAGTGGATTTACTTCTAAAAGTGGAAAACTAAACTAAACTAAACTTTCAGCCGTGTTGACATTCCCCTGAAGCACCGGTTTCAGCGCTGGTCATTTGAAAAGATGCGCTGTGGACACGAGAACTGGATTCTGTTTAGACACATCTTCAACACAACAAAAAGCCTTTCTGAAGGTGGATATGTTGTGAATTATGGTGCCAGTGTGACAGTTACTGTTGCACTAGTGTTGAAGGGCATGGCAGCCCTAAAGAGTGTGTGTATGTATTTGTATGTGCGTGTATAACCGTGTGTGTACATCAGTCTAACATGTTGCAAGACGCCAAGGCGTGAGAGGAATGAAGGGAATTTCCTAGAAGGTTATGAAGTGGCGGACATGACTGAGATACATACAGACACAAACAAAGAAAATGACAGATATGCTACAGGCACACACTCCCACATACAGACTCACACTAAGAGGGTCAGATAACACATACACTCATATCTCTTCTGTACAGATAAACATTTTAACACTGAAGCATCAAATCATGGAGAAAACTGCAGTGAAGAAAATACTGAAAAGGTTTTTCGTGTCTAGAAAAGCAGATACATTTCATGCATTTTTCAGAGACGAAAGGCTGGTGTGACAGATATGAACGCACCCAAAGACTAATAACACTCCTTTCTCTCCTCGGCCAAACGTACGTGGACACTCCAGGGTCTGTTTTTCCTGGTTTGGTCTAAGTCTCTTAGTTCCAGTGAAGGGAAATCTGATTTCTTACTGCTATTTTAGACAGTAGTGTTCTTCCAACTTTGTGTCAGCGGTTTGTGTTGGTCGCTTTCCTGTTTTAACATGACAAAGCCAGCTCCATAAAAAAATGGTTTTCCTAGTCTGCTGTTGAAGAACTTGGGTCCTGACCTCAACCTCATCCAACACCTTTGGGAGGAACTGGAACACCGACAACATCAGTGGTTAAAATCTGGAGTGGAGGCTGTTAGAGCAGTAGAGTAATGCTAATGGTTTTTGGAACGACATGTTCAACTAACACATATGGCTGAAATGTTTGAGTGTCCACATACATCTGGCCACGTACCTGTAGTGTACTAAGTTAAGGCCCTTTCAGACACAACGAGACAACGGCACCACTGCGCTCTGAAACCCATTATTTCCAATGGCTTGCACCGCGCCACGGCGAGCTAAGCGCCGCTCATGAGCTGCGCTGAACCCCCCCTTAAGCCTCTATTAGATTTCTTAGCAAAGCAAAAATAAAAACATCAGAAAACTTTCTGAGATAACACATAACTTTCTAAGATGGGTGAAGGCCTCAGTATGCTTTAAAAAAAAAGTGCTTGTCGTTTGCCCAGCAGCTTCTGAAACCCCGTTTCCGATGTGGGAATCGGGGAGCGGGAGAAATGTTCTGCAGAAACCGTTGAGAAAATGATCCTCATTTGCATTTCCTCTTCTCTTGACTCCTGCAGTTCATTCTTTACTTGCCTCAAATATGCAGCAACTGCCCGTCTACAATAGCTGTGTGATGTAGCGCCTCTGCAGAGGCGGCAGCAACGTTACTTTTTCTTACAGCAATGCGCGTTGCTACTGTACATAGGCTAATCATGGCGTAAGTATGTCAACACATCGCAACTTCAGTGATATCACATGACGATTTTTATCACAGTAAGATTTATGCTGGTATAATGCGGTAACGACAGCAGGCTTTTCCAGTGTGGACATTCAGAACAGATAGAAACACTTTGGACGGTGGACCTGGTCAGACGGGACGACCTGAACCCTTTCGTTTTCTCAGCTACCCTAAAGAGCCAAAAACCCACATGGAAATTAGTTTTGAAGCCTACAACCAAGACAGGAGGTTCAACTGCACACCAAAACCAGATTGCTGGCAGAAGAAAGTTAAAACCACAGTTCTCATTGTTATTGTGTTCTGGGATCCAGCGGATCAATGCCTGTCACCCAGTAACAGCCCCCGCATGCCCAGATAAAGACGTTAGAAAGCAGAATACTTACGGTACTTTCTGTCTGCAGTAAATGATTAAAGCGATGGCGGCACCGAGAGTGACGAGGACGGCGATGACGATTCCAGCGATGGCGCCGTCTGAGAGACCATCCAGAGTTCCCTCTGCTGTAAAAACAACAACAAAATAAGATTTGAAATGTTGACCTCGCGCTGAGAGAGAATGCTTATATGTAAATTCACTTTAAATTCAAAATCATGATCCATCTGGGAAAATCATAGTGGAATGACTAAGAGTCCTAAAATTCTGGTAAACAGCAGGGTTTTTTTCATATTCTTTTCTTTATATTAGTGTTTACACTGTGTGGGAACTACTGCTATGGTTAAGCACAACTTCGTGTCTCAGAACAGAAACCACAGACAGGAATATATGACTCAACCTGACTGTAGGTGGCGGTTTAGTGAGTAACCTCTGTGGAAGCGATCACTAATGCTGATACCGTACATCCCCACATGACAGCCTCTATGCATCATTTTAAAGATTCAGCAGAAATGAAGAGCCACATTACAACATGAGATAATCATGAGAAGAAAACCGGGACGCCTACGCCGCTCCTGCTATGTTACAGGCTCAAACTGTTTTCTTGTTAGGTCTTTGCCACCAGTGGGGCCATGTTGTTACCTAAAACCAGAGTGCCATTCTAGTACACTTTCATCAGTCTGGGCTGGACTCTGTCAGCCTTAAATGCTAACATCATTAGAGCCGCACTGCTAAATCGCAGAAACAGATACATACACAGTATCTGCGTATATGTCGACCAATCAGTAACAAGAAATTGCAGTACATGTATATGTGTGCTAGAAATGTATGACTTTAGTTGGGTTGGGGGGGAAAAACATTTAACCTATTCTTGCAGTAATTGGCCAACAGGACGTTTTACTGCTGACACATCTATCTATCTGCAGTTGATACGGGTGGCAGTCAGTGTATTCCTTTAAAAATCCAATCTAGGCTCCAGGCTATCTTACCTTTGACGGACAGGGTGTGGGTGTACGTGGTGGTCTTGCCAGTAACAGCGTTGTGCGCCTCGCACGTGTACATTCCACTGTCTTTGTAAACAGCCATCGAGAGGCCATACTCGGCCGTTTTGACATCGGTCATCGTGCCGTTAAACTTCCAGGTGAAGTTGGCGGGGGGGACGGAGGCAGCAGAGCAGGTGAGTGCCACCTGTTCGTTCACCTCTACCTGCGTTTTACCTTTCACCATCGCTGCTTCGGGACCGTCTGGATATGAGCAGAAAGAAAAAAAAAAAAAAAGAGGGTTTTAACAGCAATGAATCATTACAGCGTTCACTTTGAGAAATTTGTAAAATGACTGTGAATGAACTTTTACTAGAGTCAGGACTCGGTTCTCCTAGCTTAGCATAAACACTGGAAGTGGAGTGAAACCGCTAGCTTGGCTCTCTCCAAACTTCAACAATATGAGCTGTGTGTCACAGACACTGCTGCTCCTGCGCCTTTCACCTCGCACAGTAGCTTTTATGGATTTCTGAATGAGTTCTGGGAATAAAAGTGCTCTAAAAATAAAATCACTGCCAGGACAAACAAATACACGCCCATAAATGCCTCATGATGTAAAACCACAAACCCTGACAACACTTCAGCGTCACCACCACATGTTCACGTCTCTTAGCAAAACAAACACTCACAGTTGACCACCATCTTGTAGGAGGCTTTCTCTGTGTTGATGTTGTTGGTGAGCTGACACACGTACTCTCCGTTGTCCTCTTTCTGCAGCAGGGTGATCATCACGGAGCTCATGTTGTCGGCGAAGACCAGGCGGGAGCTGGCAGACAGAGGCTTGCCATCTTTCATCCAGGTCCTGGTCGTCACGGTGCCGACCGTTGCCTGGCAGCTGAGGTTGGCTGTGCTGTTGCCGGCGATGAGGGTAGCAGTTGGACCGGTGACTGTAGCACCTGAGATGGCCTCTGTAAACATTAATGGGAAAGAGAGATTTTATTTCTCTTTACAGCTTTTTCTATTCCACTATGTTGTACTTCAATACGTTCTTATTCCATCATTTTAGACCCCTACTATAGGTCAAGCTCCAAAAACACTGGATCCTACATTTCCCATAATGCAACTGGGCAGTGTCTTTGATTAGAGCTTTCCTGCCTGGTAAACACCCACGTCTTTCGAACTCCACACCTCCAGTTTCTAACGCAGGCTGTGTGTTATAAACTCGTACTCTCCGAGCCCAGGCAGAAATGATCCTGCTGACATCACTATGACATCATCAGGCTTGACGAAAAGGCTTGAGCCACAGAAGACATCATACAACAGTTTTCACAGACCGGAGGAGGACTAACCATGACCAGTAAACTGATCTCCACCACCAAAACGCAGAGTCGGCCTGCAAAAAAGCTGAACCTGGCTCAACTTTGGCCGCAGCACACTGTGATGTCATCCAGCAAGATGCTGCTTTGGCCAATCAAATATGTGGAACTGCACATTCCTGGTAGATTACTTTGTTGCGTAATTCTTTTGTAATTCTGCCCTGTGATGGTGAAGTCACACGATGAAACGATTATCGCCACAATAACTTTCCAGAGTAATGTTATGAACCTCTGTGCCGTGTTTTGGCGTCTGATAAATCTTCACACTCATTTGTCTCATCACTCAAATTAAACTTCCTGGATAGCATTTCATCTGCTCACCTGTACCTGAAACAACACACACACACACACACACACACACACACACCATGACATTGATTTAGTGCAGTACTATCTTTAAATTTTGTTCTTATCCAAGACAGAGTCCGACTGACTGAATCTCGGGAATTTTTTTATGAACATATATATAAATAAATAAATAAAATAATGGCCATTTTCTACTTATTGAATCAAGCATCCCTCCCATTTCCTGTTGTAATGTTGGTCCTCTTATACTTTAAGCTTCACTTACTACTGTTTCAATCTGCCAAACACCTTAGCGTGTAATTTCCTTTTTCATGCAAGCCCCCACTCCCCCCCTCTGTTATCATCCAGAAAGAAAACACAGAAACTCTTCAGGGCATAATGTAAGACCATCCTCCAACCCAGCAGGTTTCTCTCTCTCTCACACACACACACACACACACACACACACACACACACACGGTCGTCACCAACATCCTCCAAAAGCAAGACGAAAACACTCTGTGGCAGTAATTACAGACAGCACAGTTGAACATTTCTGTGTGTGCTACACAAGTTTCAACACCTCACAGATCAACGCTGTGCTGCATCTGCTGTGGGTCACTGAAACCTGTTTGTACTGGAAGTGACGCAGGCAGCTGGAAGAACTAACGTGAGTCCATTTCACAGCCGCATGCCTCGAAGGTTTTTCACCAAGAGCGGGAAATGTTTCAGTCGGCCTTTTTTTCAGCTGTCCGTTGGTTCCAGTGAACTTCTGACTCATTCTGCCCGATGAAATGATTTAGTTTTATTTAGCCGAGCTGATGAAATGTCATGTCCCGTAAAATATCTGATTTGTGTCCCTTTTGTAGATTATTATTTAAAGATTGCAACCGTATTTGGCTACAACTCACATTCATTTTCATCTAATATTATTTTTATGTAGATTTTGGAGTCAATCAGCGAATCACTTCAGAACAACAACTTCTGCTGTTAAAGGACACTTTCAGTGTTATTACAGTTTTTATTTGTTTCCTGCATCACTGCAAACGGTTTTCCTTTGAACCCTTTACGACCCAGTGTTCAAGAGTCCGGTCTAGACCTGCTCTATAGGAAAAGTGCACTGAATTGGTGCTATATAAATAAATAAATAAATAAATAATCGAACTGTTCAACCTGCAGGATAGCATTGTGTAGAACTTTGATAGACTGCTAATACTATGAAAAGCTACATGACAATGGACATGCAATATATGCATTGATTTTGTAACAGTTCATATAAGAAACTTTGTTTTCCAGGACAAATCTATATTTTTGTTCAACTGAGGAGTGACTCAATCCAAGGCGGTGAAGGAGTCAGAAGTCGACGATCAAACAGCATAAAAAGTATCCGAACGGCTGCAAGGAAACCATTTATGACATTTGGCATCACGCTGCACTTTACGACTCCATCTGTTTAATCGAGTTTTTCTCAGAAAGCTCAGTCAGATTACTCACTCATCACAGCGAAGGAAACCGTAGAAGAGGGGACGGTGCGTTGGGTTTTGGCATTTTGGGCCCTGCATGTGTAATCTTCTATTTGCATTCCCAATCCATGTTTTTCGATCACTTCCAGAGTCAGGACAGGACCCGCGATCTCCATCATCTGCTGGCCGTGGTACCAGCTGAAGGTGGCGGGAGGGCTGGAGAGGGCTGAACAGGACAGGTTGAAGTTGGAGCCGGATCTGAGGTACTGGGGAGGGTTCGGAGGAGTGATGGTGACTTCATCTGGTCCATCTATAGAGCAACAACACGTGGAAAAGGGTAAGTTTAACTGAAATGTAATATAGATAGTGGTCATGATTTTCAAATAACCTCATTAGCAGTCTACGTTAATCCTCATAGCTGAAAGGTTGCTGGTTTCTGCTTTTACAACACTACAGCTTCTCATTAGGGTCCCGATCAAGTTTTCCTGATCCAAGTCCTTTAATGTTGAGTATCTGCTGATACAGAGTCCGATCCGATACTTACATTTACCTAAAAGGTTGATGAAATATGTATCTGACACATTGAAATAACAGCTGTAGAAAGACTGGCTGAGCCATCGGTTCCTGCTGAATCTTTAAAAAACACCTCACAAGTATATTGTTTCATGTTTAAAAAGGCTCAGTCATTTCCCAAAACAGCTGCTCACTACAGGAGGAAACAGTGCGTCTGTTGGGGACTATTTCCAGCGGCGGATGAATCCACATGTGGTGCTGTAGTGAGTGTTTGGGGCAGCAGGACGGTGTGTGTGGGACTGAGTCAGAATAAACTACAGTGTGTGTGTTCATGGTGATGAAGGAACACGTCACCCAGTGCAACAGAGCGGCTCGCTGATGTGTTTTAATAGTTTCTGGACAACAGAGGAGGAAGAAGATCCATCAGGCTGTGACACACACACACACACACACACACCTGTTAGCAGAAACGCTCACTGCTGGTTTGGGTGTTTTCACAGATTTTGTTTACAATAAGAAAAACACAGAATTTCACCAAACTTTAAGAATTTTAATTCACAGTGACATGAAAAATGTCTTTTCCACTTTTCTGGCCAATCCCGATGACCTATACACACATTTTACAAAAAAGAATTGCATATTAAATTACACTTTTTTTATTTTCTAGAACATCAGTAATCATATCATCAGTACAGACCTGGCTGTAAAACAGGTAGAATTAAAAATACTAACCATCATTTCTGAACGATGAACTATTGTTTATCGATATTCATCAGCCAATTAATCAACTTCTGAAACTGCTGAAAACACCGTTGTGGATGAAACGTGTTGATATTTATATTATTTATGTTCCCCACACATACACCTGGATATTTTACTAGAAAATAAAGTGTTCTCATTTTTATGTTAGGAATTCTTCATGTTTCATGTAAGAGTTCCTATTTTAATATGGTTATTTTCTTATGATTAATAACTTTCAGTTTTTAAAAATCCTTCTAAAGAAGCTTAATGTAAAAATGCATTTTCAGTGTGATTTCATGCACAACCTGTTAACATAAAGCCAGACCCGGTGAAACCCTCCTGAGCTGAAGCAGTAAGGTTTTGATTAATTAATAACAGGGTAGGCCAGCAGTCGGTGTGGTTTCACTGCCTGTGGTTAGTCATGGAGAAGGAATGGAAGTGCAGGCCGCTGTGTACACAGTGCGGTTTGAGTACAGGCTGAGAGGGAGCGCCCTGCAAACACCCACCACAATCTAAACTGCAGGAGTCACATGGCTGCGAGGCTGCTCAGACCAGGTGTAAAGTCTTAACAGTAATGGATCCAGTAATGCTGTCAAAGGTTACTGTGATTCAGAATAAGAAAACCAGTAAAAACTATCTCTGACAAATAACCTGTTGGGGTGTAAAGGAGTGACAGCGACTGACTCATCTCAACTTCTTTGTTGTCCAACAGGTGTGGAGCTCATGCAGCGAAGTGCAACACTTCAAACAATGCAAGACTCAGACCTTAGAGCAAATACATGAGCGGAGAAAACTAACTGTCTAACTGCCATGAGGGTGGAATTACAAAAAAAGACGACCTCTCTGGTTCTGTTGCATCGATTTTGATCCTTTTTTTTAAACTGTCCGTCATGAGTACAACGATGTTACAGGAGTTTAAAGATAAATCGGTGGAGCACTCTTTTAAAGAGACTCCAGAGATCACCTGTCAAGCAAGCAGTGTGGGCGTAATGACATGAACTATGACGTTATATAGTCACCGGCATGTGTAAGAAGTAAACAGTCATTAAATTAAGTAGTAACTAAGTAATTAGCTAAAAAAAGTATATGGATTTTCTGCTGAAGCAGTTTGAGTTTCTGTAGGTTGTGTTCTTCTCTGTCTGTTGAGCTGTGCTTGCTAACACCGCTCATGCTAACCAACTAGCTCTTCTGTGTAGTCCCAACGCGTCACTTCCTGTGTGGGAGGAGTTACCGGCAGCGTAGGGGCAGTACTTACAGTAGACGGTGAGGTTGAAGGGGGCGCTCCTGTGCGTCTCCAGGTTGTTAGCAGCTGTGCAATAAATGGGACCCACCAGGTCTGACCTGAGAACACCTGCGATGGTCAGCGAGCTGGACGTTTTCTCCTGTGATTCAATCCAAAGCAGAAAATACATCAGGTATACATTCATTACTGGAATTAATAAAAATAAACTAATACTTAAAAAAGGTACGCAGCAGAGTTTCCATATTTCTCACCAGAACACTCCTGTGTTTCCTGAGTTGCCAGCTATTGTCAATGGAAAGTAAAGCCTGCTTGAAAAGTCGCTAAATTACATCACATGCTAATTTGCATATCAGCTGATGTCAACTACTTACATCCTGTATATACAAAACTCAAATCCATTTTTCCTCCCTTCGCTGATGCGCAGCCTTTACAGCAAACACATTTTGAATTGAATTAGAATTTAAAATAGAAAAACACGTATAAACTGACGTCTTTCACTGTGTGCCGCTTGCCGTCGGTCACGATGGGCGTGGCGCCGTTGAGCCAGGTGAACTTGAGGAAGGAGCCTGTGGCAGAGCAGGTCAGAACCACGGTGCTGTTGTGCTCGATCGCCTCAGCCAGGTCGGACTTGATGACCACGGTGGACACCGGCTCTGCGGGGAGAAGCAAGGAGGTTGTTTTGCAGGAGGAACAAATGAATAAACTGAATGTGGGAGAAAAAAGTGGAGGAGGAGTCGGAGGAAAGGAGGAGGTCGTGACCCCTCCAAAGGCATGCTGAGATACAGTCAGTCAGTAAATACAATAGATTAGATTACCGTAAATTCACAAATACCGGCCTTTATTTAACTGCAGAGAGAACCAGGCCTTTGTTTCTAATCGTCCCTGTTTTTATGAGTGTATTCCATCATATTTTAGCTTTCTGATCTGCTCCTGTTTTTATTTGCTGTTTCTAAGCAGGATTTGAATATGTAAAAAATGAAAATATAAATGTCTATTGAGAGCCCAAGCTGACAACTTCAGATGTCTTGTTTTGTCCGACCAACAGTCCAAAGCCAAAATATATTCAGTGCATTATAATGTAAGACCAAGAAGAGCAAATTCTCCCATCTGAGTTCGGAAACATCAAATATTTGACATTTTTGCTGTCAAAATAGTTGCCTATTCATTTTATTTCAATCTACTAATCGATTAGTCGACTCATCTTTGCAGCTCTAGTAATGTGTTTACAAACTAAATTAAGTATACTCAAAAAAGTGTGTTGCTGATGGACACAATGTAATGCACAAAGGGAATGGGGGGGAAATAATCTAACTAATTGTGGAGAATGGCGAAAAAAGCTCCAGAAAACAAATCAGAAAACAAAAAAGCTACTGAATTTTTGGAAACACATTCGGCAGTCTGTTTGGTAAGTTTAACTGGCAGTGTCGTTCTAAATACACAGAATGATTGCCTTTGCATGGCGCACATATTGAATCATTTCCTGTTATATAAAACTGTAAAATGTGTTGATTTCTTGTACAAAGAACAGTATCCGTTAAGCATTAGCACGCAGCGGACTGGATACACTGCAGTATGGAGTTGGGACACAGCTAGCACATTGCTCTCTGATTCTTACACGCTGACATTTATCATCATTGTTTCAGCATTTAGTTGATTTTGTGCGTTCTGTACCGTCAAACAGAGCTGTGCACCCAAGCAAATCCCACCGTTTTCTCCACATTTGGTCAGTTGTTCAGTAAATGGATCCAAAACCACCAACTAAACTGCCAAATGCCAATGTTTTCCATTGAGATTAGAGCAACCTACAGTTTTGTTGATGAAATCCGACTACAAATGAGCAGCTAATGGCAGCACGGTTGAACGTGGGGGTGCAGAATTTAACAACCTGTTTGCCTTCCCTCAATCGTAACTGTACTCTGAAATCACCATCTGAATGGAGTGGATGAAGACGGCAGAGAACCTGCAGTAACTAGACCTGCTGGACTCGTTCTCAATAATCCTGGAGCTCCGTTTCTAAGCGTCCGGGCTGTTTATTGATGATTAGGCAACAGTAGGTGTGTGGGAACAATGCGAAGGAGTGGAAACCAGTTCTGACAGCAGGGCAACAGACTGCGGTGTCAGACCGATTTTGTTTACTGTCTGCAAACCAAATCGCCCCGCGGACATTAAGAATCCGCTCTACTACAGAAACAAACAAACGCGGAGACGCTGGCGGTTTTTGTTCGGAGTATTTGTGCAATGTGTGGTTTTACCGGTCGATCCCAGTGCGGAAATGAGTGTAACTGTATGAATGAGAGTCAACAGCGTGCCCCACTGCCAACCATCCTTTGATAAATAAAAGATTCAAACGGACATCGTGCAGTAAACGATTCCTCGAGTGACTCGATTACTAAAAATCAGCAAGCTTCGTTTAACCCATTTAATTCCACACAGCGCTCTGTGTTTCGCTGCAGTCAGTCTGTTAATCTGTCAATAATTATAATAATAATGTTAATTAGTCTGTCAATGTTATTTATTATTATGACAGTCCCAGTTCCCGTCCGCTCGTTTCTGCCGACAGACGGCAGCGGCTCACGTGACGCCTGAGCTGCGGTACAAACCTTTTTAAAGCAAAGCGGTTTGTTTCCTTTAACACCCAGAATGCAATACGGCACTTAAAGGCACTGAATAATATTAGTGTTTGCAATCTAAGCAATGAAAATGTAGATTTTTCTAACAATGAAACCAATCAGTTGTTCATTTTAAGAGACCTGTCTTATTTTCTCTTGTGCGTATTTGCTACTGCTCTTTAATAAAGCTAAAGTATATCCGATTACTCCATTGCTCGATGGAAGCCGCAGCTCTAGACAGAAGCCAGATTGGAGACGTTTGTATTATCAAAGCAACTATTGTGATAATTCATTGATCGTTTCATTCATTTGTCAAGAAAAAAGCTGGTTCCAGCTTCTCGGATGTCTGGATTTGATGCTTTTCTTTGTCGTTGTGATAATAAACTGAATATCTTGGGGTTTCGGACTGCTTTGTATGGAACTTTAAAAAGGAAATGGGAAATAGCGATGAGTATTTTCCGCTGTTTTCTCAAAGTTTTTAACCATTTTACAGATTTACCAATTAATCGCAAAACACGACTCGACAGATCGATTGATAAGCAAAGGGATGATTAGCTGCAGTCCTTCTGGCTTGGACAACATTGTTTGGTTCCTATTATTCACGTCACACATTCTGCACATACGATCTGCTTTCAGACGGGGTTGGAAATCCTGAACATGACCGGTGCTGCCGTTGTTTGAATTGAAAGTTGTTTTGTAGTTCTGTCTTATTGCCAGCAAACTAACAGCGTGCCAGTCCGTCTCTCAATACCGTCTGACTTCCTGTCTGCGGCTCTCAGCTCCGAGCCCATTGGTTCCTGGACATAAATCTTTAAAAAACACCTCACAAATATATAGTTTCGGGTTTTTTTTTTTTTTAAAAACTGGTCACTGTAGTTTTTAATCAAACGTTACTCAAACAGGAGGAAATAGTGCATTTGTTGGGGACTATTTCCAGCGACGGATTAATCCACATTTGCCTGCGGTTTGCTGCTGGGCAGCGGGTTTATCAGAGCTTGTTTTATAAAAAAAAACAGCTGCCTGCTGCTGCTGGAAACACTGAGACTGAACCAGACAGGAAACGTGCTGCAAAACCAAAACAAGGAGCTAAAAAGGGGGCTAAAAAGCTCCGCAGAGCTGCAGAGATGGTGATTTTTCTCTGTGGGTTCAAAACCAGTCCTTGATTTTCCAAAAGTCAACAGGTCTTGCTAAAAACGCTCTCCTCGTGGGGGATCGTCATTGCCATAATGCTTTCCCTAGCCCCTTACCCTAACTTTAAGCTAACTGTACCCTAAAACCAAGTCTGAACCCTCAAAAAGCCGTCTCTACCCGCGGGGACCTCAATTCCTGTCCCCACTGTGACGCAAGTCCCCGTGGGTTAGTGTGCATTCAGGTTAAAGTCCCCACCGGGATATAAGAACATGAAACACACACACACAGGTAATACTAGCCTGCCATAATCCTTGGACAGACACAATCTAATTTTGTATTAAGTTATTCACTCAGTGTTTTAAAGCTTTGAAGCAACATTACTACAGAATGAGAGCTGTGAAATATTCTGGCACACAGCACAAAACACCTCTAACTGAACCTAAACGCAAACAAACACACACACACACACACACACACACACACACACACACACACACACACACTCAACCAGGACAGTACAGTTTCAAGAGCCACACCCATAAGTAGCACAGCTTAAGAGCCTGCTGATGTTTCTGTCTGTTCAGTCAGGCTATGAAGTCACAAGTTCTCCAACAGGAAAACATTCAAATCATTAAACTGGAGAAATTCCTGTAGGCCTACTCACTCGAGGCACTACTGTAAAGTGGTTTTTACAAGAACAGCTCAGGGGTGTTGTCAGGCACCACATCAAATGAAGTAACAAAGCATTATAATGTAGAAAAGAACTGAAATGCTTGAATTGTACTCAAAGCTAATGGGAAAAGGAGTATCTCTTCTCCTCCGCCAAGGAATATAGTCCTCGAAAGGTGGCTACACTGAGTGGTTGCTAAGCGACGCATAAACTGCTCATTTGAGATTTTCTGGAAGCGCAGGGATATCTGCACTCTGCGGCTCCGCACATCCGCAACAGGTGTGGCTTGCGCCTTCGAATGGCACCAAACTGCATTAGAAAGTCTAGCAATTGTAAGTGTGATTGTTTCCGGAGACTTTATGAGCCCGAAACTTTAACTGAAGCGCTTTTTCTCTGCATCTTTAGGAGCCGCAGATCAACTCGTCATAGATAGAATCCAAGAAGCAGTTTACAGTAACAGAGTGCCCACTTAAAAATCACCTAATCCTGTTCGAAAGAACCCGCAGACCGAACAACATTTTAAAAACAGTGTAATTTAAAGTGGTATTGGTTTACAGAGACGTTGCAAGCGTAGAAATATATAATTAAAACAATTTCATGAATCGTCAGGACACACTGTTCAATTCGGCACAGATGTACTCTAAGACAGTACTTATTTTGAAAAGAAATCCTTCAAAATACACCTCGACAGGTGGAAAGTCAGCCAGCATCAAATAAGAAGAAATAACTTACCCAGAACTCGGAGCTGTATCTCTGCGGTTTCAGTGGTGCTGTCAGGTGATATTATGTTGATGCTGTAATCGCCGCTATCACCCGCCTTCAGGGATCGCAGGGTCAAGTATCCGTTGGTCGCGTTGATCGACACCCGTCCCTGGTAAGGTGTGTTCACTTTCAACCCTGCTGGACCCACGGTAGCGACATGAGTCTGGGTCTTCCCGTCGTTGAAATTCCAGGTTATAAAGGAGTACTGTGGCTTGTCAACCAGGGTGTTTAACGTAACGTTTCTCCCCAATATTGCGTCCACCGGACCCACCGGCAGGATCTGCCCCGCACAGCATCCTGGGGGGGGGGAAATATGAGGGACAGGTCAGATGAAGTAACGTGAGACCTGCGCAGGTAGAACACCTGGGCCTCCTGGAGTCATGCAGTTCTGCTCCGGTTCTTACAAAATATATTATATGACATTATTTTCGCATGAATTCAAATAGACTACACCCAGGAAACCACGTTCCCACGCACAAACGATGGAAACACAGCAAGAACATAAAAAATAAAAATATATATGAATAAATAATTTCCAGTTCAATCTGTAATGTCAGCACTTGTTTCTTCTTACCGATAAAAGAGAGCAGAAGCAGAAGCGACTTGAAGGCGAACAGATCCATCGCGGACGGTGCGAGTCTTTCCAGCAGAGACAGAGACGAGAATGCGGCAGTAGGCCTACCTGCTGCTTTTAGAGGGACACACCCAGACAAGGTGAACACACACACACACACACACACAGACACGCACAGACACACACAGACACACATACAGACACGCACACGCACACATAGACACACACACACACACGCACGCACGCACACAGACACACACGCACACACAGACACACACACGCACACACAGACACACACACACACACACATACAGACACACACACACACACACACACACACACACACACACACACACGCGTCATTTGTGTGATGATACGAGCAGTGAATCATTTCCATTCCTGTAGTTCGTAGTGGAGTTTATCTTTAGCTCACAAGTTTAAACAAATGCGAGCTTCACATGAGCCTACAGTAAACACACTGCATATGATATTAATGAGCCAGAGCTGCAACAGTGAACAAATGCTAGTTTCAAAATCTTACTTAGATAAAGGTGCGAAGGTAATATCAGCAAAATATACTTGAGAGTGTGAAAATGATGCAGAAAAATGGTCCATAAAAACCATAAAAATCACTTGGTATCCATTAATAAACCCTTTAAAGACATTAAAGACATTCCAGTTTTACCTTTTCGAGATATGGCATTATTCGTGAATGAACACTTCTGATTTATTAGACACAGAAAGGACATTTAAAGGCTCCCGACACACAAAAAGCAGCTGAAATGTCTTCAGGAAAAAGACACTGAATCCAGCAGTTTCTACGCGCAGTTCGGTGAGACTCTGCTGCCGCCCGGCGGACACCTGGGGCATCACTACAGTCCCTGGTGCTTTTGAATTAAAGCATTTACTTTAAACATACAGTTCAAAACTTCTCATTGGAATGTGTTCAGTGTATATCGGCTGAACCGAGTCTTTCACTTTAGCAAATAAATGGAAAGATGGAATAAATGGACAAAGCAGAAACGACTAAACGAACACATGATGATTTGGCATTAAAAGTCTGCAGGGCATTTTGTTTTTATGTTGATGACTTGAAACAAGTTCATATTAATGGATTTTGTCATTCCTGTTATTATTCTGTGTCTTTATTTGGTAGATAGTCACGTTGTGAAACTACAGTTCCCATAATCTGGCGGCTTTGGGGGATGCAAACAGGAAGTATGATGTTGCCATGGAGTCAGTGAGTTAGTATTTGTTTATTGCCTACATGAAGAATTACTGAAATATTTGACTGAAGTAAAAATAGCAACAGCACAGCGAACAACACACAAGTCCTGCGTGCAAACACAAAACATACTTAAAGTACCGAAAGTAAAAGCACGCATTATATAGACATAGATGTATTATAGCTACCACTGGATTCGGATTATCGATGCATTCGTGTGTTCATCACTCTAATGTTGCAGCTGATTTAACGACTTCATATACTGCTGGGGACCTTGTGAATTTGTGGATCAACTGAGCTCTACCCAATCTAAACCTTTAATAACACAGCGCCGTTTATTTGTTGATTATGTTTCGTATTATTATTCATCTGAAGCCGAAAAGTCACTAATCTTTTAGTAAGTTTCCAAATAAAGTAGTGAAGTAAGGAGCTCAGTGTTTGCCTCTGAACTGCAGCGGAGAAGATAAGAGGAAGTAAAGATTTCAGCTCTGAGTCTGAGAAGAACAAGCACTGCCTCCACCTGCTCCTCCACCTGCTGCTGCTGCTCCGCCTGCTGCTGCTCCACCTGCTGCTGCTGCTGCTCCACCTGCTGCTCCGCCTGCTGCTGCTGCTGCTCCACCTGCTGCTGCTGCTGCTCCACCTGCTGCTGCTCCACCTGCTGCTGCTCCACCTGCTGCTGCTGCTCCACCTGCTCCTGCTCCGCCTGCTCCTGCTCCGCCTGCTGCTGCTGCTGCTGCACCTGCTGCTGCTGCACCTCCTCCTCCTGCTGCTGCTCCTCCTGCTGCACCTCCTCCTCCTGCTGCACCTGCTGCTGCACCTCCTCCTGCTGCTGCTCCACCTGCTGCTGCTGCTCCGCCTGCTGCTGCTGCTCCTCCTGCTCCTCCACCTGCTGCTGCTCCTCCTGCTGCTGCTCCACCTGCTGCTGCTGCTGCTCCGCCTGCTGCTGCTGCTCCGCCTGCTCCTGCTCCACCTGCTGCTGCTGCTGCTCCTCCTCCTGCTGCTGCTGCTCCTCCTCCTGCTGCTGCTGCACCTGCTGCTCCTCCTCCTGCTGCACCTGCTGCTCCACCTGCTGCTGCTCCACCTGCTGCTGCTGCTCCTCCTGCTGCTCCACCTGCTGCTGCTCCGCCTGCTACTGCTGCTCCGCCTGCTCCTCCTGCTCCACCTGCTGCTGCTCCACCTGCTGCTGCTGCTGCTCCGCCTGCTGCTGCTGCTCCACCTGCTGCTGCTGCACCTGCTCCACCTGCTGCTCCGCCTGCTGCTGCTGCTCCTGCTGCTCCTGCTGCTGCTGCACCTGCTGACGGTGTTGGTGAGCGGGACCTCATGTCCTTTCAGCTCGTTTTGCAGAGCACGCGCAGGTCGTCATCGTTCTTACTTCAATCCATCAACGCAGCCAGAGTCTTGGCATGTGCTGAATCTTCTGTGCGTTGCAGCAAACGCTGCAGAGGGTTCAGCGAAAGTCGGCCACATTGTGGAAAAGCAAAAGGGCAATACTATAACAAATAATGTTAATGCAGCGCAGAGGTCTCAAAACTATCTTTTATTACATTTCATAAATGCACTAGTCATTAAACACTAAAACGAATCAATTAATTATCACTTATTATGATTATATGAAGTAGAGACGCAACAGTGACAGAATGTAACACACATTCACTTACATATTACTTTAAAAGTATCAAGACATTTGACAAAAAAAAAAATCTTTACTCAAAGTCCACTTACAAGCTTTTTCCAAGGGCTTTCAGCTGCATCTTCTGGTCAGTTGAGGAGATCACGGTCATCGCGGGACCAAATATTCATATCCATAATTAAAATCGCACGATGACAACGAAGTTATCTCCATGACAACCGAGCATAATCCATCTGCTGATGAAGACCGCAAGACGCAGCTGAAAGAGGAAGTAAGCGAAGCTCGATTTAAGCTTAAAAGACTAAACGGGACACCTCAGGGCAGCGTAGTAAGTCCTACTTTATTTTCCATTATGATAAATGATATATATGTAAATATTCCAATGGATATGGGGAGCGTTTGCAGATGACGGGGCTTTGTGGGAAAGAGGGAGAGATGTTGAACACTTAGTCAAGAAAATGCAAGATGGATTTTATCGAGTTAAAAAACAAAAGCTCTTCTTCACACGAAAGAAACCCGGGGAACGTAGTTTGAAACTATGGAAATAACTTAAGAGAGAGTTGAGAGTTTCCATTTTGGAGAGAGCATATTATTAGATATGTATTTAACTACATCCGCAAACACTCCCCATATCCATTGGAATATTTACAAATATATCATTTATCATAATGACGAGGCGTCTTTATGATCTTCCTCTTCCATCTAGAAAGTTCATAACCCAAATGAACATTTTCCCTCCACTTCCCATTATGTGTAATTAAATGAGAAGCCCGTCTTTCCATAACTTTCTCAACATACAGAACACTGCAACCGCTGTCTCTTTATTTACTTGAGCTTCCCTTATTTCACCCTCTATGCGACACTGGATCCTCAGTGCTCCTTCCTTTCCTGAATCCGCTTTGATACGTAGCCACCGTTTTCCAGGTGGTACATTAACGTCTCATTCGCAGAATACAGGTGCGTCAATGAGAGGGACCCGGGTGGGACGGTGAGGTCACAGGGAGCAGAGGTGAAGAAGGTGCAGGACTTTAAGTACTTAGGGTCAACGGTTCAGAGCGATGGAGACTGTGGAAAAGAGGTGAAGAGGCGAGTGCGAGCAGGTTGGAGCGGGTGGAGAAAAGCATCAGGTGTGTTGTGTGATAAAAGAGTAACAGCAAGAATGAAAGGAAAGGTGTTGGAGACGGCGGCGAGACCAGCGATGTTGTACAGCTTAGAGACAGCGGCGCTGAAGAAAAGACGAGAGGCAGAGCTGGAGGCAGCAGAGCTTAAGATGCTGAGGTTCTCTTTGGGAGGGACGAGGACGGACAGGATCAGGAACGAGGACATCAGAGGGACGGCTCCTGTTAGACGTTTCGGAGATAAAGTCAGAGAGGCCAGATCGAGGTGGTTTGGACGTGTTCAGAGGAGGGACTGTGAATATATTGGTAGAAGGATGCTGAGGCTGGAGCTGCCAGGCAGGAGGTCTGGAGGAAGACCAGAGAGGAGGTTTATGGATGTAGTGAGAGAGGACATGAAGTTAAATGGCGTGAGTGAAGAGGATGCAGAGGACAGGGTTAGATGGAGGCACACGATTCGCTGTGGCGACCCCTGAAAGGGAGCAGCCGAAGGGAAAAGAAGACATTAACGTCTCATTCATCACACTTTCCCTTCATTTACAGACGTGTGATGTCAAAGCAACTGGTCTGTAGTTTCATCTTTTTCCTTATTGGAATAATTATCGCCTCTTTCCAGCTCCAGCTACGTATTGCACCAAGGACACGGTGCAATACGTGGTTAGGGTTAGTACATTCACCATTGTCACACCACATGATGAAAGAAATAAAGTATATGAATGATAAACTATAATGTCTAAATAAAGGATAGTAAACGTTTCTTGCTGTTCTGCTCCATGCAAAGTGTTACATTATGTTAGCATGAATTCAAACAGGCTACACCAAGGCAACACAGACACAGGACTACAATTACCAGAAACAAAGAATAGAAATGGCTGAAAAATGGAGTCCCAGGTCAATCTGCAAATACACGACACAGCATTTCTTCTTACAGATAAAAGAGAGCGGAAACAGAAGCGACTTGAAGGCGACCGTCCCCGAAGGTTCAATAAGTAATCTTTCCACATTAACAGCCCGACATCCCATAAAACATGCAGAAAAAGAAATAACTATTCCACGAATCAGCCTGTGAAGAAATCCTTTAAAAACATTATAGTCCTAAATTATACCCTTTTCGGCATTTCGATTGAACTACCAATCTCAATTTAATAAGAAATGACACAAAAATCAGCATGAATCGTGCTCAACGTCATCATACCCGTACTGTAGTGAGCAAATACATGATAAAGTATAGACATGTTCCTTCATCACCACGAACACACACACTGTAGTTTATTCTGACTCAGTCCCACACACACACCGTCCTGCTGCCCCAAACACTCACTACAGCACCACATGTGGATTCATCCGCCGCTGAAAATAGTCCCCAACAGACGCACCGTTTCCTCCTGTTGGTTTGATAAACTGCATTTCGTTGCCTTGCACTTAATAATCAATAAAGTTGAATCTAATCTAAAAACTACAGCGAGCAGCTGTTTGAGGAAATTACTGAGGAAACTACATATCTGTGAGGTCTTTTTAAACATTCACTTCTTCAGCAGGACCCAGTGGGCTCGGAGCCGAGAGCCGCAGACAGGAAGTGAGACAGTACTGAGAGACTAACACGTTGCAGGTTTGGGTCTGCACGTAGGATCTGCTGACAGTAACAAAAAATAAATAAAAATGACAGACATGTTTGGACACAGATTTTGCTACATTTAAACCCATTTTAAACCTGGTATGAGAAGCATGATCTCTACATAACTAATAGTTGCTTTCCAGCTAGCAAGCTAGGCTAACTTCATTAGCTTCTTAGGACTCCAGGAGATAATTCAGACGTAAAACATTTTAAAATAAAGGGGACAGCACAGAGTCTATTCAGGCGGGTTCATTTGGACATTTCGGGCCCATGAAAAACACAGTTTGGACTCTATCGAAGTTCCTCTGAGTAGCGCTGTGTGTCCGAGTCCCGTCTATTTCCAGCTAGCAAGCTACGCTAACTGCATTTAGCATTTCTGGCTAACAGGAGACGAGTCTGAGGGGAAACATCAGAGAGTTTGCACAACGTCCACTTAAACACGTTTATCCGCACATACAGGCTCTGGTGGTTCACTCCGGTTGCATCTTATGGTAACGCACGTTGTACGTTAACGGGACAAAAAGTTAGCATGTTAGCCACGGTAAGTAACATTGCTTCCGGTATCACGTCTTCCGTCTTCAGACATGTTTGGACACAGATTTTGCTACATTTAAACCCATTTTAAACCTGGTATGAGAAGCATGATCTCTACATAACTAATAGTTGCTGGTGTGTTTTTACTCAGTTATACCAGCAGACACGGTCTGTCATATTTGTGCTCTCGACTGAAGCAAAAAACAAACCTGCTTTCAATTAAATAAAGAAAGCTTCACTACTGACAGTATCAAGCACAAACACGCTCAAAGTATTATTTCTGATATCGAATTGTTGACCGTAGTTGCTGTATAGGCGACGTCAAATACTTTTAGACAATTTAAATACATTTTAAATCAATGAATACATGTCGTACCTAAAAGTACAGTCTCCGGAAAACGACGAAAAAACAGAATTTAAATGATCACGTAGCTTCATCTCCGCTGAAAAGATAAGATAAAGCGGGACTTATTTTGGAGTCTGAATCACAGTTTTTAGCTGATCAGCGTTGCTCCACAAGCAGCTTCATTTATTTCTGCTGCTCTCACCAACGCACTTGTGTGTTTTGACATTGTGGAGTTGAGTGAATCTTTTATCACAAACGCTGCAACTGAACGGTTTCTCCCCTGTGTGGACAGTCGAGTGTTGTGTCAGATGATCCTTTCGTGCGAATCCTTTACCACAAACTGAACAACTGAACGGTTTCTCCCCTGTGTGGAAATTCAAGTGTCGACTCAGATGTCCCTTTTGCGCGAATCTTTTAGCGCACACTGAACAACTGAAGGGTTTCTCCCCCGTGTGGATTCTCATGTGTTTGAACAAATTGCTTCTGTAATCGAAACACGTTTTACAAACTGAGCAGCTGAAACGTTCGCTTTCTGAATGAAGCCTCATATGAGTCATTAAAGAGATCTTGTGAAGGTATTGTTTACCACAAACTGAGCAGCTAAATGGTTTCACTGCTGTTTGGATTCCATGGTGTTTCTGCAGATGTTCCTTGTGGCCAAAGCTTGTAGCACATTCAGAGGAGCTAACTGATGTTTTTCCAGTATTACAGTCCTGATCACGCACAGGTTCTGGGTTTAAACCTGACTGAGGTTCCCTGGTCTCCTCCCAATCACAACTGTCGTCAGTCTCGGGTTCAGAGGAGTGTGAAGTCTTGTCACGAGGAGCTGGTTGTAAAGGATTATCTGGATTGAAGTTCCTGGCTGGTTCTGGTCCTCCACAGTCCTCTCCATCGGCTTCTGTTTTCAAATGCTCTGCATCTCCGTTCTCTTCAGTTTGGCTTTGATGAAGCTGCGAGGACTGAGGTTTCTCTTCATCATCATCATCATCTTCTTCACTCTTCACAGGAGCGAATGGGAACTCGGTGATATCGGCCTCCTCCAGCCCTCGGAGCTGCTCTCCCTCCTGACTGGTCCAGAGCTCCTCCTGCTCCTCTTTAATGTGTGGCGGCTCTGGGTCCTGGTCCAGACTGGGGCTCCACTCCTGCTGCTCGGGGGAAACCTCTTCTGTACTCACCGACAGCTGCTGGACGCCTGTGGAGAATAATGAAATACATACACGTTTTAGGAAACTGTCATTTCCTGTTGACACTTAAACCACTGACAGCACTACTTAAAGTGAGAAGAGCAATGAAACTGTACAGACCTGCTCTGTGTAACCGGACTTCAGGGTTGAAAGACATTTTGACAACATCACAGCAACTTTTCCTCCAGACTCACTCCGTTAGAAACAGTTTGGTCCCTCTGACGCGCGCTGTGTTGCTAGGTTACGTTCGCGTCCGTCTATTTCCAGCTAGCAAGCTAGGCTAACTTCATTAGCTTCTTAGGACTCCAGGACATAATTCAGGCGTAGAACATTTTAAAATAAAGGGGACAGCACAGAGTCTATTCAGGCGGGTTCATTTGGACATTTCGGGCCCATGAAAAACACAGTTTGGACTCTATCGAAGTTCCTCTGAGTAGCGCTGTGTGTCCGAGTCCCGTCTATTTCCAGCTAGCAAGCTACGCTAACTGCATTTAGCATTTCTGGCTAACAGGAGACGAGTCTGAGGGGAAACATCAGAGAGTTTGCACAACGTCCACTTAAACACGTTTATCCGCACATACAGGCTCTGGTGGTTCACTCCGGTTGCATCTTATGGTAACGCAAAAAACGGTTAACGGGGAAAAAAAAGTTAGCATGTTAGCCACGGAAAGTAATATTGCTTCCGGTATCACGTCTTCCGAGATCTTCAAAATAAAAGTGACCAAACTTTTATTTACAGGCCCACGTGTCTTCTGTCAAGAATTAACAATGGTAAAAAAAATACCCGGATGCTTTACTTAAGTAAATGTAGAAATACCACAAAGTCAACAGTACAAAAGCATCTTGTTGTGCAGCAGAATGGCCCCTGCGAATGCAATTTCATACAATCTATTATATTATTGGAGTATTATTACCGATACCGTAACATGTAAGCAGCATATAGATGTTGTAGTTTGGTCGAGGTGGAACTAAACTGAACTACTTTATATACTGTTGGATAGTTTAATCTGTAACAGTCTTTATGTTACAGTAAAACTGTAGCGTAACTCCGGTGGGCAACAGCGGTATGAACGTGTACGTTCAGATGTGTAACAGTAAGGTGAGGTGGGCTTTACTCTTTGGGATAAGTGTGTAGGAAGATATGGGGCCCGGTGGCTCTACGCTTCACACCGTGGCACCACCTGCCAGGCAGCAGAGGAATAAGTGTTGTCATAATGATCAAGACATATTATTTATAAAAGAACCTTACGTCAGGTGAATACAGTCAATTCTAACAAACGCCTGCTGTGTGTTTACATTCCAGGTCAAATTTGTCTTAAACCAGCTGTTTAGCTCTTCAAGTGGCAGATAGTTTTCTGAAAGCATGGAGAGACAGATTATAATGGTACATTTGATTTATACAGCACTTCACACAACAGTTACAAGTAAAAGCAGTGGTCAAAACAACTCTAAAACACAGCAAGTATAAATCCAATAACTTACAATCAAATGGACGTGAATACAGTGAATTAAACCAACAGTAAGTCCTTTACAACCTGCGCAGCTCTTGGTGGCAGAAACGGTACACTTCCTGCAGCGGTGTCAAAGTAAAAGTCAAGTCTGAAGCAGCTGATGGAGAAGCCGCAGCTACAGGAAGTACTGAGCGTGCACTTTTCTGAATAACCGCAGCCTGTTCGAAACAGCAGGTTTACTGTGACTAAAATACCCAGATACCTTTGCTGAGTAAAACCTGGACCCGGGTTGGGGTTTTTTTTTTTTTTTTTTTAAGATCAGTCCACGTACCAGGTCACCCCCTCCATGTGTGACGGAGGTGTGTAAAGTCCATTCGCAGCCCAACAATTTATGTTGTTGTTGTTTGTTTTTTAAACCCTAACTAAAGAGTTTTCCCTAACTTAAACCATTCTATAGAAATACGATCAATTCAAAATACGTTGGCACTGAATGTTCAAAAAAGTTTGATTAGGCTGCATAACGTAAACAAACAAAGCATGGACAGCCAAAATGAACTCGTTCGTGACTTTGATGGCTGACTGCGTTAAAATACGACCAGAACTCTTTGTGCGTGTGTCCTGCCAGCAGAAGCAACAATAAAACTTCTGAGTCAAAGCGTCGTCTGCCGGTAAACCCACCTGGTACTTCATTTATTTTCTGACCTGTTTTTATAGTGTTTTGTTGTTTTTTTTGCTAGTACTTCCTCCTGTGTGCACTGAGTAAAGGCGAGCTGCTGTAACAAAGAGTTTCCCTTCGGGGATCAATAAAGTATTTCTGATTCTGATTCATCTCCACAAATGACTAAAACACCCACATCTGGCACAAAAAACGGCACAGACTGTATGTTGAAATATCCCTTTTACAACAGATAATGACAGCACAGCATAAACAGATGATCTTAAACGACGGCCGTCACTGAGCACAACGTAGCCCAGCTCACGTGACCCTCACCTCGCACGTCGTCGTCGTCGTCCCTCAAGTCTCCTGTATGAGCGGCAATCACGTTGCTGCGTCCCCGACCTCTACACAGACTTCACGGCCCTTCTTCACCACGCAGTCCTAGGAGCTAAACTTTCCACCGCATCTGTGGAACTGTGAAAACCAGCTTCGTCAGATCGACAACAGAAAACGACGGCTTTTTAGGAGCCGACTTTTTGCTTTAAGTCGTGTCCTCACTTTATAGAGTCATTGCGTTGCTCTGAGATTTTACTGCTGCCTGACTGTGACGTTCGACTGGATGTTGGAAAGTAGAGGACACGTCTGGAAAGTAACGCCGATCTGCTGCGTGTGTTCTGGTTATTTCCCTGCTTTAGACAATGGCCATATTAAACTATTAAAAGATAAAGTTAGGTTTAGTTTCTCTGTCTCCATCGCTGGCCGCCCTGCTCTCCCTCTTTAGCTCACTCTTTTATAGTAGTTCAAAAGTCTACTACAAATATCAGTAAACATTAGAAGACCTTCCCCGCCCCGGCGACCCGGGCTTGCAGCAACATTCAGCTCTGCAAACTCACTCCCGAACATCTGGCTCCTAAAGTCAAAACGCAGGTGAACTTCCTGAACTCTTATAAAAGGTTCCTGAAAAAAATCCTGTGGTGGAGAAACAGCTCCAGATGGGTTTCCTCCTGAACGACATGCTTTTATGACGCGACTCTCTGTTCAGTTACTGCTCATCAGCTGAGCTCAACCAGCAGCTCTCCGCCTTCACCTGCTGCTCTCAACAACACACTTATGGTTTTTGACCTGCGAATGCCAAGTGAATCTTTTGTCACAAATACTGCATTTAAATGGCTTCTCCTCAGTGTGGAGGGCCATGTGTGTGGTCAAATTTGCCTTTTTTGAAAATCTTTTACTACAAACCGAGCAGCTAAATGGTTTCTCCCCGGTATGGACTCTCATGTGATTCACCAACGTGCAACGCAGACTAAAACTCGTGTTACAAACTGAGCAGGTGAACGGTTTCTCTCCTGTATGAACTCTCAGGTGTGTGGTCAGATTTGAGCTCTTTGTAAATTTTTTACCACAGAATGGGCAAGTAAATGTTTTTTCTCCTGTATGACATTTCATGTGGATCTGCAGATGGTCCTTGCTGCCAAATCTTTTACCACACTCACAGCAGCTACAACATTTTTTGGCCACATCACTTACAGGGACTTCGTTGTTTTTCAGAGCATTTGAACCTGACTGAGGTTCCCTGGTCTGCTTCAAGCCACCATCACTGTCTTCAGTCCCAGAAGAGTGTGAAGTCTTAATGATGTCTGGTTGTAAAGGATTATCTGGATTAAAGTTCCTGGCTGGTTCTGGTCCTCCACAGTCCTCTCCATCGGCTTCTGTTTTCAAAAGCTCTGCATCTCCGTTCTCTTCAGTTTGGCTTTGATGAAGCTGCGAGGACTGAGGTTTCTCTTCATCATCATCTTCTTCACTCTTCACAGGAGCGAATGTGAACTCGGTGATATCGGCCTCCTCCAGCCCTCGGACCTGCTCTCCCTCCTGACTGGTCCAGAGCTCCTCCTGCTCCTCTTTAATGTGTGGCGGCTCTGGGTCCTGGTCCAGACTGGGGCTCCACTCCTGCTGCTCGGGGGGAACCTCTTTAATTACCGTAAACTTCTTGACATTTGCAGCAAACACTAAAAAACACAAACACATTATGTCAATGTACCACATACTCGTTTTGTGGATATTATACATAGCGATGCCCCCGAAACTGGTTCGGTTACTGGTTCTGAATTGTTCTGAACCTGTTTTAAATTAGAACCCGGGGGAATTTTTAAGGTCACTTCTTTTATCGGTACTTGAAGAAACCAGTGAGTGACATTAGCAGATCAGTATATCAGAAAGAGGAGTCAAAGAAGCCATTTTTGTGAAAAAAGAAAAACCCTCTTTGAACAGAAATGGTGGTCTGAGATTCAACCTGCCAACCGTTTACCACAGTGTGTTAACACCGTGGTCAAGCCGATCACATGCTAATCAGGTACTTAACAGTGATGAGGAGGTGCAGCCAGAAAACAACAGGCCTGATTACTGGGCCATCATGGAAACAAAGAAGGTGAGTTTCAGGTGAAACTAGGCGGGGCAAACAGCAGACACTCAGGTAGACTCCTCCCTGAGGGCGGGGCTTAAACAACACTGAGTAGCTTAAATTTCTGAGTTCTCAGACCATTTTCACAATTGAGAATGACTTCCGGATGGGAGCCGAAACGTCTTGATTCTCAAAACAGCGTCCAGACGACTGCGACTGAAACCTTTTCTACGAGCTGAACCGAATGCACATTTAAACATGCTGTCATCCCTAGAGTCAGTTACGGTATCTGGCCTCGGGCATGTGGCTCTCGCTGTCAGGACGTGGCGGTGGCACGTCAGCACAGTCGCAGCCCGGTCAGTGACGATCACTGATCCCAAATCCAGACACAGTGAGGTTACACACAGGCGCACAAAACGAAACGAAAGCAACCTGCAGGCATAATATCAAAATGCATCAGGTTATACGATCGCTCTGCTGCTGCGTCTCTTTAGGCAGCGGTGGGCCTTTTTCTCATTTCTCCTCATGACACCAGTGTGAGTTTGTTATTACAACAACACAGTAACGTAGCACGTTATAAGGAGAAACGTTTGTTTTAATGAGATCTGTTGATTTTGTGAAACAACGAGAACGTTTTGTGATTTAGGCCCAACAAGGTAAAGTGATGCGTTGTTATTACAAGAAACGTTTATCGTAAAAACGGAATAATGCAACGACGACATGAGAATATGTCACAATAACACGAAAATATCTTCTTATAAGGTGAAAAGGACCTTGTAAAAACGAGTGAAGTTTCTCGTTATAACAAGAAACTGAGTAAAACATTTTTTACTATGGGGACAGCAATGCGGTGCCGTACTTTAACAAAACCTTGGACCCACCTGCTTTGTCTCTCTGGATCTCAGGCTTCGCAGCGTCCTGCAGCAGTCTGCGCTGCCGACAAAGCTCCTCCTCGTACTCGGCTATCGTCCTTTCAAACAGCCCAAATATCTCCTCGGCAGCCGCACTTAGTCGCTGCTCCACCAGCGCTCTCAGCATTTGGACTTTAGACATTTTCACACAATGAAACCAACTTTTTCTCCAGACGAACCCCGTTTAAAAACACGCTTTGGGCTCTTAACAGTCGGCGTGCCAAGTAACTGTTTAGTTGTGTTGCTAAGTTACCTCCCGTTTATTTCAAGCTAGCAAGCTAAGCTAACTACAGTATATGTCTGTGGGACATCGGGAGATGACTCGGAGGCAACGCATTCAGAAAAGGTTGACCAGCACAAACTCCATTTAAACGGGACATGCAGTGAAGCTGATGATTTCCTCCCCACGTAGGTCAGTTAAACTTTTTAAGAGGAGGAACGTCGCTCATGAAACGAAGCTTCTTTAGCTAGACGCCATCTTGTGCAAAACTTGGCGAAGTGCTTCCGGCGACCGTTGCTAACCTTCAAAATAAAATGTGTGTGTCTAAAAATGTATAATTATGAAAATATATTATCATGGAAATTTCTTTTACATCGCCACACAACCATTTTGCTATAAACTACAAACCTCTCATCATACCTCACATCTTGTTAAGTCTGCATCCCATGTGAACTCTCTGCAAATCCGCACATCTGTTTGAGGTTCCATGTGAATTCTGGATTTGCCCTCAGTTTGGGAACTCACCTGATTAGTCCACAAGTCTCCAAATGCGGTCCCGGACATTTGATTCATCGTTTTTTTGTTTGTTTGTTTTTTTATTGTTTCTGCTTATCTACTTCTGCACACTCCAGTCCACTCGGTGGCGGTAATTGACATAGAAGCTGGTTTGCCAACCACCAATAAAATCTGATGAAGAATATTTTGAAAACAGACAAAGACCAAGGAACCTCAGCCCCAGAGTCACTTACCTCCTCCGACTGATACGATTTCACTGAAGGTTAATAGATGCATATTAATTTATCTATTCGTGAGCTCTTGAAGACACCAGAGAACATGAACTAACATATCCACGTGGGGCACAGGTAGCACTCATAAGTCATCAAAAACTGTCCAATGAATAATTTACCTGTCAGTCCATATGACTTCATTTCTACTCCTATTTGGTTTGTTTGTATTACTCCACCCTACTTAGGCTGAATTCACACCAAATCAGGCAGCGAACACGCCAGCCCTCCCATTCATTTGAATGTGGGTAGTGTGTTTGGGCTGCGGCTGTGGGGACCGCAGGGCGAAAAGTCCAAACCATACAGTCTATGGAGGCGCGTAAGCCGGCAAATCTTCTTTCTTTTCTTCTTCTGTTGAGTTTTATGGCGGTTGGCATCCATAATTGTGCATTACCGCCACCTGCTGGATTGTAACAGCTTCACAGTTTAAACTATTTACAGTGTCCACCCAAAGTGATCCCATGCCATAGCCCATTCTATAACCCGGACCCAGTTGTCTGAGTTGGTGCAACTCCCTCCCTCAGTGTAACATCCAGATCCTCTCCAGATGCGTCCACAACATTCAAGAATCTTCTTGCAGCGTCCAGCACCATCTTAATCCTTTCTGACTTCCCCTTCATTTCAGCCGCACAATTTATAACCGTGGCAATAAATGCCAGAAATCGTTTCTTGTCCATGCTGATGCTCTGATCATCTCCATTTCCTTTCTGCTCCTTTTCCTTTTGCACTGCCGCCATTTCACCGTTTCTCTCCATACTCTTAGCAGCTTCAGCGTATGACGATCCCATTTCCGCTCTGATCTTATTCATTTTTTACTTCCTTAAATCTATTTGGACACTGTGCTGATCCCGTATGGTGGTTTCCTTCGCAGTGCAGGCACTTTGCTTGCTCTTTCTCCACTTTACACTTCTCCACGTTACAGTTGTCCTTCCCACATCTTCTGCCTCCTCTTCATACTGCAGCAACATGTCCATATTCCTGACAGCAGAAACACCTGAGAGGAGCTCTCTCACCCTGTAACACACATAATCTAGATCCACTCTTTCCGGCAACTCCCCCTCAAACGTCAAACACACTGAATTACTGTCCTCCTCCTCCCCTTTTCTGAATCTTGTCAGCCTTCTTGCCTCACACACATCTTCAACCTCCCGAAATGCCTCGGCCTCTGCTGTCAGAGGCACGCCGCTTACTACCCCCTTCTTCTTTATTTCTGCTCCAAGTGGGAAGCATTTCACACTGCTGTGATCTCTAAATGCATGAATCTTCAGGGCTTTATCTCTCTGACGCTTTGATACACAGTCAGTGATAACCGTCCCACTTCTTGTTATCCCGACCGATCTTACATCTCCGAGCTTTTCCTCCTACAAACTTCCCGACCTCATGTGGATCCTTGAAAATGCCGTCTGTCTGTGTCACAGCTACCATCCCAACAAGATACTTTCTTCCTTCCTTCATTGCCTGACTGCATTCACTTCTCTTCTGCTCTTCTTCCCTTTTCTTTTTATTTCCAATTTCGCGCTCAGATTCCTCCTCTGACTCCATTTCCGCCCAAGCCGGCAATCAAGCCGAAAGTCGAACCTTTTACTTTGAAGGCCACCGCTGAGGTTGCACCGGAAACGATTTGCCTCGCTGTGATTGGTTAACTGTACAGGGCGTTATGGCCCGTAGGAAGAGGCTTTCTGGCGTTAAGTATCTGACAAACAACACGAGGGAAGTGTTTAACCCCCTGTGTGTCTGGATAAACGTGAATTAATGGACTTTAAGAGGTTCACCCGTTTTTCCTAAATGTTTTACCTTCCGGTAAGTTAGCCTACAAAGCTAATGAAGTTAGCTTGTTAGCTTGACTGACGGGGAAGGAACTAGTCTGGCTGGAGGAAAAGTTGCTGTAAAAAAAATAAAAAAATGTCTAAAGTCCAAATGCTGAGAGCTTTTGTCAACCAGCGACTAAGTGCGGCTGCTGAGGAGATATTTGGGCTGTTTGAAAGGACGATAGCAGAGCACGAGGAGGAGCTTTGTCGTTCAAAAGAGGAGAACGAGCGACAGCGGAAGCTGCTGGACGCTGTTTTCCAGCCTGAAGTCCGGTTACACACAGCAGGTCTGCACACTGTCATTGCTCTTCTCACTTTAAACTGCTGGGAAACCAGCTGCCACTAAAAGACACTGAAACTGTTCGAGTATGACATTATTTCTCACTTTAAACAAACAGGTTTACCATCTGTTGCCATTAATTGCTGACAAATATGGCTTTAATTCTTTCACAGCAGTAGTGAAACCTTAAGTGATCAGCGATGCAGATTAATTATGTAGATCCGGTTTTCAAAGTGCCAGGGTGATTTTATTTATATCAAAATATTTAGCTTTTGCATTGTAGCAGCTGCAGTGATACTGTGTATCACCGTAAACAGAATATCTTTGGGTTTAGGACCACTGACTGGACAAAACAAGCAATTTGAAGTAGGGATGCACCGATCTACTTTCTTTCACTTACGATTTCCGATACCGGTGTAAGCTGCGGCGATACCGGTTGCATATCGTGCGTCGACACGTTGCAATGAAGTATGGCTGCACCCGGTCAAAGCGTGGTTTCCCCCAGAGAACAAGCTGCAGCTGAAACACCTCGTCCACAATCTCCCCTCGCTTTTACCCCTCCCGTGCGGTGTACTGAGTCGCACATGCTCTGCAGAGAGAGTCTCCCGTTTAATGTAGGGCTACCTTTGTTTAGTAAGCACCTGTCGATGATGTCATTCTGTGCCACGCTGGTTTCGATCGTTGCGATAGGCGACGTCATTAACAACCAGCCTCCTCCGCACGCGGCTCACCTGCTGCTGTGAAAACGGACTCGCGGGGTGAAAGAGTCCAAATTGCAAGTTTTTTGGGCGACTTTGTAAAACGTACTGCTGACGAAGAAAGTCAACACATACAGGGAGAAACAGAAAGAGGTGGGGCGGGGCAAGCCGGTGTGTGTGTGTGTGTGTGTGTGTGTGTGTAAAACAAAACTGAATGGAAAAGCATTTTTTGATAGGAATAACTGAAGAGAGTCGTTCAACATGCCCTCGTTGACGTCCCGTCAGCACTTGCTCTCGGGGGAATGGTTAGGTGGCAGTAATATAGACTTAAAGAGTTTCCCCTCGGGATCAATAAAATATTTCTGATTCTGATTTCTGATAAAACATTTCTCCCCGTGTTTAAGAAAGTAGTGGTGTCAGTGGTTTAAGTGTTAACAGGAAATGACAGTTTCCTAAAACGTGTGTATGTATTTCATTATTCTCCACAGGCGTCCAGCAGCTGTCGGTGAGTACAGAAGAGGTTCAGGAGTGGAGCCCCAGTCTGGACCAGGACCCAGAGCCGCCACACATTAAAGAGGAACAGGAGGAGCTCTGGACCAGTCAGGAGGGAGAGCAGCTTCGAGGGCTGGAGGAGGCCGATATCATCAAGTTCACATTCGCTCCTGTGAAGAGTGAAGAAGAAGATGATGATGATGAAGAGAAACCTCAGTCCTCGCAGCTTCATCAAAGCCAAACTGAAGAGAACGGAGATGCAGAGCTTTTGAAAACAGAAGCCGATGGAGAGGACTGTGGAGGACCAGAACCAGCCAGGAACTTTAATCCAGATAATCCTTTACAACCAGCTCCTCGTGACAAGACTTCACACTCCTCTGAACCCGAGACTGACGACAGTTGTGATTGGGAGGAGACCAGGGAACCTCAGTCAGGTTTAAACCCAGAACCTGTGCGTGATCAGGACTGTAATACTGGAAAAACATCAGTTAGCTCCTCTGAATCTGCTACAAGCTTTGGCCACAAGGAACATCTGCAGAAACACCATGGAATCCAAACAGCAGTGAAACCATTTCGTTGCTCAGTTTGTGGTAAAAAATACCCCCGGAAGAAGTCCTTAACGACTCATATGAGACTTCATTCAGAAGATAAATGTTTCAGCTGCTCAGTTTGTAAAAAAACTTTTCAGTGGAGAAGAGATGTTGTGAGGCACATGAGAATCCACACAGGGGAGAAACCCTTTAGTTGCTCCATCTGTGGTACAGGATTCGCACGAAACTCAACTTTGACCGCACACTTAAGAGTTCATACGGGAGAAAAACCTTTCAGCTGCTCAGTTTGTAAAGCAAATTTCACTGCCCGAAGCTCTTTGTTCACACACATGAAAATCCACACAACGGAGAAACCATTTAGTTGTTCAGTTTGTGGTAAAAGATTCGCACACAGCTCAACTTTGACCTCACACTTAAGAGTTCATACGGGAAAAACACCTTTCAGCTGCTCAATTTGTAAAGTAAGTTTCAGTGTCAGAGACAGTTTGATCAAACACATGAGAATCCATAGTGGGGAGAAACCATTTAGTTGTTCAGTTTGTGGTAAAAGATTCGCACGAAAGGATCATCTAAGACAACACTTTACTGTCCACACAGGGGAGAAACCATTCAGTTGCAGTGCTTGTGATAAAAGATTCACTCGGCTCCATAGTGTCAAAAATCACAAGTGTGTTGGTGAGAGCAGCAGAAATAAATGAAGCTGTTTGTTGAGCCAATTTTTTTCCAAAGAAACCGACATCGCTGTTGGGTTGTTGTTTTTTTCAAACATGTTTTTTTTGGCGCTTTGAGCACCACAAGCCGTGAAATCATTCTACAAATGGGTATCTTCGTCCTGGGACTCGTGTTGCTGCAACAAACCTCCAAGAGACTACCAGGGCATCCCTCCTCAGCGAAACAGTCTGTGCAAACATAAGGAGGGAATTTTCTGTCGATCGACTAATCGATTAACTTTATATACTGTTAAGTAGTTTCATCTATAACAGTTTCATATTTCAGAAGCTCTTTAAATGTTTTGTATGCAAAATCTTAACTTTTAAAGTAACTAGTTACTAAAGCTGTCTCTAGACAGACTAGAAGTGTGTCTGTGTGTGCAGAGACGCTGCCCTCTGCCTGCATTTTTCTGGGTGAAAACCTTTTGTGCAGCGGTGTGTAGCCTCCAGCCAATAACTGCAAAGCAGCTGTGTTTGACTGAGAGCGGGGCTGAGCTACACGCAGAGCAGAGAGCAGCACACAGGATGAAGCTGGCTCCTCGCAGTATTGTGTCTCGTATTATGCAAGTGCTGTGTCTCATTTATTTTTGTCTTTTGTGGACCAGTCCTGTAACATTATGTTGTATGCCTCGTGAGAAAGATTGAATGAAATAAATAAAAAAGTAACAACATAAATGAATGATGAACTAAAATATGGGATGTATATCCAAATACCACGGTGGCTTTAAGAAAGGAAGACATACTATGGATCCAGCTTTATGTTTAGAAAATGACATTAAAGTGTAGTGGCTGCCTTTTTTTGATACAGAGAAGGCATACGATATGAGTAATACAAGTCAGAATAGAAAAGAGCTATTCTCCATAGTGATAATGATGGAAATGGCGAATGGGGTGGGGTTTTCGCGTTTTGCAGATGATGGGGCGATTTAGAAGAGGGGAAGAAATGTGGAATTCGCTGTAAAGAAACTGCAGGGGGCTATTACGACTTACATGTCACGTGACTTCCTTCTACCTAACCATGGAGTTTCTGAAGGTGTGAGATTTTTACGGTACAATAATCGTCTCAGAAAATGTCACGTTATGCCGTATTACACAATTATTGTTATTATTATCAGTTACAGTGACCCTTAAAGGAATAAAAACAGAAGCTTTATTTTCTTTCGGTTGAATAAATGCTTTATTATAATTTCACAAAATATTATGTCCTGACAGACATGAAACTGATGTAAACTTGAAATATATATATATATATATATTTTAATGACACTAATATGGTAGAATTTAATACCGTAGATAGGCAAATGCACATGGTATGATAACCGTCAATTTTTGGTATACCTTGAAACCGGTGTACCGCTGCAACCCTACGTGGATTATATCACTGAGTGATTCCATCTATAAACTTCTAGGGTTTTTTATTTTAAAGGGACAGTTCACCCCCATTTAAGAAATACATATCTTTCCTCTCACCTGTAGCGCTGTTTATCCATCTAGATGGTTTCGGTGTGAGTTGCCGAGTTTTGGAGATATCGGCCGTAGAGATGTCTGCATTTTTTGAATATAATGGGACTATATGGCACTCGTCTTGTGATGTTCAGAGCGCCAAAAAAATCCATTTGATGACCCGGTTACTCAAGATAATTCACAGATTTGTTGTGAGCAGGAACTATCAGTATAAAAAAAATATAGTTCCTATATGAAACCCCCCGCCCCGGGCCTGAAAGCCCCCTCCTGGTGGTCCAAAGCTGCTGCGCTAGCAACCAGAATATCAGATGACTGGAGCTGCTTTTTCAGTTCCAGAAAAGAAAGTTACCACAGTGAAGCGCACATCAAACTATCAGGAGTGTCCTCAGAGGAGATGCTGGCAGTACTCTTGGCTCTGCACTGGGTAGAGGGAAATAAATCAGGAAATGTTTTAACCTGCTCAGATTCTGTCTCAGTCCTCAAGAGGTCAGGAGATCAGTGTCACAGGTACATTCCAGACTCCTTCAACAAGGTATTTCAATCCAGTTTATGTGGGTTCCTGCACATGTAGGTCTGAAGGGAAATGAGCAAGCGGACAGGTTAGCAAAACAAGCACTACAGAGAGATGCACTAGATTTACGGGTGCCATTAAGCAAAGCAGAGGTCAAGGGAATCGCTTGGAGTGAAGCAGCAGAAGAGTGGCGGACCACTGAAATAAAAGGAGGCTTTCTTTATTTTTGTATCCGTCCAAGAGAACGATGCCATCCGCGATGGATTAACTGGCGGACAATCTCCCCTCGCTTTTACCCCTCCTGTGCGGTCTACTGACAATCGCACATGCTCTGCAGAGAAACACACAGAGAGACCGTCTCCTGTTACGCCGTTGTTTAGTAAAAGCTGACGTCGTTGGGAGCCACGCTGGTTTCAATCGTTGCGATAGGCTTACGTCATTAACAACAAACCTCCTCCGGCTCACCTGCTGCTGTGGAAACGGACTCGCGGGTGAAAGAGTCCAAACTACAAGTTTTCTGGGCGACTTTATAAAACATACCGCTGACGAAGAAAGTCAACAGAGCAGACACACACAGGGAGAGAGAAACAGGAAGAGACAGAGCTGTAGGTGTGATCAGATTAAAGTAGTTTGTGAGTAAACACGACAGTCAGGTGGAGGATGAAGTAGAATTAAAATGGTGAAATAAGAAGTAACCTACTAGAAATAGGGTCATGTATTAATGTGTTATTTCAATATATATATATATATATATATAGTGAAGAATATCATTATAGCAGAAATACCCTGAAATATCGTGATATTATCTTAGGGCCATTTTGCCCTCCCCTAATTCGTCATTTAGAAACAGGTCAAGAAAAGAAGAGGTCACTTTCAATAGAATAAGACTTGGTCATTCCGATCTCAATAGAAACACTTGAGATAATAGGAAAGCATCCCACTGGTTTATGTGAACAGCGTCAGGTTGAGAATCCACACTCCGAAGCAGAAGGTGGCGGTAATGCTCCTAATGCGCTGGTTTGCCAACCGCTGTTAAAACTCAAGAAGAAGAACGGAAGGAAAAAAAAAAAAAAGAAGAAGAAGAAGAAGAAGCAACAGTAGCAACAGCAACAGCAACCTTACCGTGGCTATCTTGTTCCGTTACGTACCACGTATTTTATCTTAAGATACAACCGGAGTGAACAACGGGAGCCTGTATGTGTGGATCAACGTGTTGAACTTTCGGGATGTTTCCCCTCAGGCTCGTCTCCTGTTAGCCAAGAATGCTAAAGGTAGTTAGCGTAGCTTGCTAGCTGGAAATAGACGGAGACGGAAATCGGCCGCACACTCTGCTTCGATAGAGTCCAAACTGTGTTTTTCATGGACCCAAAATGTCCAAATGAGCCCGTCTGAGTAGACTCTGTGCTGTCCCCTTTATTTTAAAGTGTTTTACGTCTGGAATTATCTCCTGGAGTCCTAAGAAGCTAAAGAAGTTAGCCTAGCTTGCTAGCTGGAAATAGACGGACGCGAACGTAACCTAGCAACGCAGCGCGCGTCAGAGGGACCGACCTGAGTGAGTCTGGAGGAAAAGTTGCTGCGATTTTGTCAAAATGTCTTTCAACCCTGAAGTCCGGTTACACAGAGCAGGTCTGTACAGTTTCATTGCTCTTCTCACTTTAAACTGCTGGAAAAACCAGCTGCCGCTAAAAGAGCTCAAGTTCTTTGTTGTCATATTGCAAAACAGTTACAGTGAAGCAGGTAGTAAACAGTGAGTGAAAGTTAGTATAAAGGTAAAGTGACATCATGTATCAACGCAGACTACTGGACGCTGTTTGAGGTCAACAGAGTTTTGGCCTGAGGGATGAAGCGGTCCCTGAGCCTGAGGCTGCGGACAAACAAAGTACAAAGTGCTTCACAACAAGAGAAATAAAATACCACAAGAAATAAAACACATAAAATACACAAAAGCAATAAAATAAGCAGCCAGTTCGGGTAAAATCAGGATCTGCTTTCAGATAAAAACGTGTTTTGAGACGAGACTTAAAGAAGACGCTGACTCAGACAACCTAATGTCTTCGGGCAGGTTGTTCCAGAGCCTCGGGGCCCCGATAGCAAAAGCTCTGTCCCCCTTAGTTTTCAACCATAAGCGGTACTTGATAAGTCAAGCGCTGCAATATGTACATTTCAACGGGGTAAATGTAGTGAAAGGACACGACAAAATCTCAACAGCAGGCCGGGCCCTGGGAGAGAGAGAGCAACCGTGAATAGGTAAACAAATCCAATATATGAACCACAGAAGTGTATTTATAGTAAATTTTCAATAAAACCGTCATTGACTGTCAGCTTGAAAGGCATATTTCTTATGTGCACTAACAGAACTAATAACAAAACCCAGGCCTATTTGTTAAAGTGCCGTTTTAATTAGACATCAGCTTAGAAAGCAATACGTTCTCATAAGTGTGCCAGTTGAATTTGAACAAGGCCCGCAATAGTCCATGCAGATATGAGAAAAGAACAAAGAGAGACACTAGGAAGACACACAGAGAGAGAGTTCAATCAGAATCAGAAACACTTTATTGATCCCCGAGGGGAAACAGCAGCTCGCTGTCGCGTCAGTGCACACAGGAAGAGAAGCACTAGGCAAAAAAACATAATACACTATAATACAGGTCAGAAAATAAATGAAGTACCAGGTGGGTTTTACCGGTTGATGATAATAATACGGTATAAAGTAATAGTGCATGAGCTGTCGAGTTAAGTGTAGCTTATTTATAATGAGACGGATGATATTGCACAGCAGTAACAGAGGTATGAATAAATGTCAATATCAATAAATAGGGAATTTAAGTATATTGCCACAGGATATTGCACAATTATGTCAAGTATTGCAGAGATGTAATGATCAATGTCCAGTTTAGTGACTTCGGGTCATGCAGACTAACAAAGCGACCCAGTTTCTCTTGCCAACTGATGCCTTAGGTCGTCTAGTTTCATATGCCGTGATATATATATATATACGGTATCTTTACTCTCTAAAGCTGAGCCCGCTACAGCGTCTGAAAGACAGTAATACGTTAATCGTGGGTAATTTTTTTTTTTTACGTGTTTATACATATTTCAAATTATTCAATTTCGATAGCACTACTCAGTTCCCACGTGCTCTGGTGAAGGGGTGCACTTCATCAGTTGATCAGACAACCAAAGCAGGCTACCGCTAGTCGCCTACTACAACCTGAAACGAGTGCTGCCTGTTTTTGGTTGTTTGATAAACTGATGGAGTGCACCCCTTCACCAGAGCAGAGAGCGGACTGATCGCTGTGCATGCAGTCCGCCTGCCTGTAAACATGCACGCCACGCGGCTACTGTCGCAGATAATGCCGCCTGGATGCCATAGGCAGGCGTTCAGTTACGCCAGTCGGCTTTTGAGTGCGCGTATTCTCGTCCCGGTGCTGTTTAAAAGCTAAAAAGTTACTGTCACGGGGCTGGTCGCCTGGTAAGAAACGCACACAAATCTTGCAATATCCATCTCTATCTGTACATCTTGCCGGCATAGAGATAAATCTGTTGCTTGAGTTTTACCATCCAGTTCTTTTCAGCCCATCAACAGGCCTCTTTATCTTCCACTACGCAGATTATGCATACATTTGAACATCGTTAAAATGATAGATTACATGTTAATAGCACAACTGTGACACACAAGTCCATTTGTGAAGTTTAAGAAACGTGTTGTTTTTCCCCAAATACCTCTCCACCTGTTCTCTCTCCACTTGGCCATGCCGGTGTCAGAGCGGATTTCTGGAGATCCAGATCTCAAAGATCGGTATCCGGGCCAGTCAAGGTATTTTTTTAACTGATCGGTATCGGTTATATTGAGCTCTATTGAGCCCGATCCGATCTTTTGTTTTAATGTTATTTTTACTCGCAAAGCTTTCATGCACAGCAACGCAACGAGTGCAGACGTCGTCAAAGTTAATAAGAGTAATTTGTTAATCTTTTACGCTCAAAAGATGTACAGATGGATATACAGTTCATTCAGGTAACTCGGGCAAACACCGGTGACCCAATAGGTGCCGGTGGAAGGCCGGTGCCAATCCCGGGAAGCTCGACAAGGCCAGGAAATCTGTCAACAGTGTTATAGCTACATTTGTTCGTAGCCTACATGGTGTTATGATTGGTCACCCTCACATTAGACAGGACAGTCCTGGGCTATTGTTCATTTCACACCTAGAGGAAATCTTACGTTTTTTTTTAGTACAGTAACTAATTTACCTTAACGACCACCTTCAAACGCAAAGAACTGCTTACAGCTGGCAGTGTCACTGCTTTTGAATCTGGCCTTTAGGACCATTTTGTTACACCTAAACGCCCTGACCGTCGTGGCTAACGTTGAGTTTATTTTTTTATGTTCATTATGGTTACATAACATCTGTAGCCATAACACTGTTACCACCCCCTGGACTCTGCGGCTCTCTGGGCGTAGCTGTTACCTCTTGCACAGGCCCAGTCTGTTGATTTTATTTGAATAAATGTGTTTACTTTTACATTTATAGTTTTAAATAGTGTCCACCTTTTTGTGTTTTGTCCTTTTTATAAAAAAACATGTTTCACATTTGAATAAAGTCTATTTATATTTGCACTGTTTTTTTCTGTACTACTGACTGAAAATGTTAGATTTCACATTTTAATCTGATTTACCTGCACACTGAGTAGTTATGAAGTAGTTATCTTTTATTTGCGACGTTGCAGACTCTGAGAAGGTCTTCCTCAGGCAAATACACAGGTATTGTGAGGCTGATATAGTGACGCAAAAAGAAACATAATTAGCTGATCGAATGCTCTTGCACTTGACTTAGACTCCAACCTCTTTGGACACAGTCTTGACTCGGTCTCAACTAGTCCTGGTCTTGGACTAGACAAAGGTGGTCTTGACTGTAGCACTGCCTGTTGGCGTTCTTCCTGGACCACTGGGTGTAGAGGTCCTCCATGGATGGCAGCTTCGTCCTCGTGATGAGCTGAGGAGCTTTCACTACCCTCTGTAGAGCCTTACGCCTGAGAGCGGTGCAGCTGCCATATCAGGCAGTGATGCAGCCAGTCAGGATATTCAACGGTGCACCTGTAGAAATTGCAGAAAAGCCTGGAGTCCATGTTGAGCCTCCTCAGGCTGCAGAGGAAGAAGAGCTGTTGAAATTGTTAAAATGGGCTGTTCGAAGTGACTGAGTATAGTCATAGTTTCTTGTGTAGAGAAGAAAAACGGCACTAGTATTTTAAGAGATGGTCTTATTTGCATGGAAGATCAGCTTGTAAATGCACACATAGCGTGATTAACCTTTTTTCTTTCAACTTTACCTTTATTGCCCAATTTGTAAAACACATAACAGACATGAACATTGAAAATAATCAATACATTAAACTAGGGCTGTAGTCAACCAAATACAACCGTGGTCGACTGAAATTCTACTTACTCTTCAATCAACCGACTGGTCGATGGTAAAAAAAAATAAAAATCTGCACGTTACCTAGATTAAATAAATTGGCCACAGTGCACTCTATATGTATAAACTTATACTCATTATTTAGTTGGCTTCAATTAAGGCTTAACGTTCACACAGTTTCTCTTGACTGTCCCTCAATATTACAACATTAATCCAACATCGCGCCAGCATGTGGGAGCAGCCACCAAGCCGCACAACATGCTAACACCAAGTTCAACAGGCTAACCTACAAATAAACACTAAAACAACATAAAACATGGCAAAACTTAAAGTTTTCAAGTTTGAAGTCAGGTCACAGACAGCCGGTATCAATCCATCCTTGAGCTTGAGCCTCATTGAGTAAGCAGTAAAATGCACACACACATCAGGTCTGCATATGTCACTGATCAAGAACCACTTTTCTCCTTATGAAAGTACTGTAACGCCATGCGATATATTCATGGGCAAACTGTAACCTACACTGTATATTTACTGCCACTAGACAACTTCACTGCTAACCTTTCCCTCTGCTCCGATCGCCAACACCTGTCTGCTCTGAGTGAAGTCACCGTCACTCTCGCTCATGACACACTCACTACGCACCGCCCTGTTCCTTAAAGGAGCCACGCTACTCTTTTAACGGGGAGGAAAAGTAAAGAAAGACCGGATGAGTAGGTGAGGATGTCATTGTCCATCCTGATATTTAACTGTGGACGTCGTCGTGTGCCAATTTGGTAGACGTCGCCCAACCCTAACTGGCACAATCCTTGAACAGTCCAAGTGGGCTAACCCCAACTTTAGCCAAGGGTTATCCCTTGAAAATAGACTAAACATGATGCTAAAAGGTGCCAGTGTGAAACAGGGCTAATGGAATTTGCATCACATTCTTGTTGCCCAATCACACATCTTCGCTGTCACGTCATTCTAGACTGTAAACATTAGACACATGTTGCAACGGACAGCTAACCCAGGGCTCGTAGAAGTGCAGTGTGAATCTCATAGCCCTGGGCTTAGGTTAATCCTGTTTTAACAATGTATGTGAAAAGCCCTACAGTTTCCTAAAACGTGTGTATGTGTTTCATTATTTTCCACAGACGTCCAGCAGCTGTCGGTGAGTACAGAAGAGGTTTCCCCCGAGCAGCAGGAGTGGAGCCCCAGTCTGGACCAGGACCCAGAGCCGCCACACATTAAAGAGGAGCAGGAGGAGCTCTGGACCAGTCAGGAGGGAGAGCAGCTTCGAGGGCTGGAGGAGGCCGATATCACCGAGTTCCCATTCGCTCCTGTGAAGAGTGAAGAAGATGATGAAGAGAAACCTCAGTCCTCGCAGCTTCATCAAAGCCAAACTGAAGAGAACGGAGATGCAGAGCTTTTGAAACCAGAAGCTGATGGAGAGGACTGTGGAGGACCAGAACCAGCCAGGAACTTTAATCCACATAATCATTTACAACCAGCTCCTCATGACAAGACTTCACACTCCTCTGAATCTGAGACTGACGACAGTTGTGATTGGGAGGAGACCAGGGAACCTCAGTCAGGTTTAAACCCAGAACCTGTGCGTGATCAGGACTGTAATACTGGAAAAACATCAGTTAGCTCCTCTGAATGTGCTACAAGCTTTGGCCACAAGGAACATCTGCAGAAACACAATGGAATCCAACCAGCAGTGAAACCATTTCGTTGCTCAGTTTGTGGTAAAAGATACCTTCACAAGAGCTCCTTAACGACTCATATGAGACTTCATTCAGAAGGAAAACGTTACAGCTGCTCAGTTTGTGCTAAAAGATTTGCACAAAAGGCAAATCTGAGCGAACACTTGACTGTCCACACAGGGGAGAAACCAATGAGTTGTTCAGTTTGTGGTAAAAGATTTGCACGAAAGACACATTTGAGTGAACACTTGACTGTCCACACAGGGGAGAAACCATTGAGTTGTTCAGTTTGTGGTAGAAGATTCTCACGAAAGACAAATCTGAAACGACACTTGACTGTTCATACAGGGGAGAAACCATTTAGTTGTTCAGTTTGTGGTAAAAGATTTGCACTAAAGAAACATGTGACCCAACACTTGACTGTCCATACAGGGGAGAAACCACTGAGTTGTTCGGTTTGTGGTAAAAGATTTGCACGAAAGACAAATCTGAAACGACACTTGACTGTCCATACAGGGGAGAAACCACTGAGTTGTTCAGTTTGTGGTAAAAGATTTGCACGAAAGACAAATCTGAAACGACACTTGACTGTCCATACAGGGGAGAAACCATTTAGTTGTTCAGTTTGTGGTAAAATATTTGCAATACATGGGAATCTGAGACAACACTTGACTGTCCACACAGGGGAGAAACCATTCAGTTGTAGTGTTTGTGATAAAAGATTCACTCGCCTCCATAGTGTCAAAAGACACAAGTGTGTTGGTGAGAGCAGCAGAAATAAATGAAGCTGCTTCTTGAACCACTTTTTTCCAGCAGGATTGAAGTACTGAGGGCAGGACTTGGCTCAACACTGATCAGCTAAAAACTTTGATACAGACCCCAAAAGAATTTCTGCTTCATCTTATCCTTTGAGCTGAGATGAAGCCACGTGATCATTTAATTCTTTTTTTTTTTTATTGGAGTCCACATTATTTTGTCGTTTTCCAGGCACTGTGCTTTTTGGTATTACATGTGTTCATTGTTTTGTATTTAAATTGTCAAAGTATTGTATGTCACCTATACAGCACTAAGGTCAACATTTGTTGTCTATTTTAGTTCAATGTATCCATACATATCATACTGTAACATTGTTTGGGCCAGTACATATCCCTCTTATATTCAAAAAATTATCTTGATCTAAAAGATACCCCCGGAAGAAGTCCTGAACGACTCATATGAGACTTCATTCAGAAGGGAAACGGTTCAGCTGCTCAGTTTGTAAAAAAAAAAAAAAAAAAAAAACTTTAAATGGAGAACAGATGTTGTGAGGCTCATGAGAAGCCACACAGGGGAGAAACTCTTTAGTTGTTCATTTTGTGCTAAAAGATTTGCACAAAAGACACATCTGAGACAACACCTGACTTTCCACACAGGGGAGAAACCCTTCAGTTGTTCCATCTGTGGTACAGGATTCACACAAAGCTCAACTTTGACCACACACTTAAGAGTTCATACAGGAGAAAATCTTTCTCAGTTTGTAAAGCTAGTTTCGGTCTCAGAGACAGTTTGGTCAGTTGTGACCAGAATCCATACTGTGGAGAAACCATTTAGTTGTTCAGTTTGTGGTAAATATTTTACTGTGCACCGAGCCTTAGTTAGACATATTAGATGTCATTCAGATAAAAGGACTTACCGTTGTTCAGTTCAGAAGAAAACATTTTACATGGAAATCTTTGTTGTGATACATATGAGAACCCACACAGGTGAGAAACCGTATATTTTCAGTGAGAAAAAGTTTGCATAGGTTCAAAAACAAAAAATCACATGAGAATCCAAACTGAGGGGAGGCCATACATCTGCTCATTTTGTAGTAAAGGTTTTTGAGGTTTGACCATGAACATGAGAACCCACATGGAAGAAACCATTCAGCTACAGAGTTTGTAAAAAATAAAAAATAAATAATTCTCCTAGATGACCTGTGTCCAAGTGTGCTGTTAAGAAGAGCAGGAAATGAGGCCTTAGGTAATGAGGTAAAGGCCTTACTACCCAGCAGAGTGTTCAAATGGTCGGGCAGGGTGATGTGGCTGAAGTGAATATAACACTATACGAGCATATCATCATGAAGCAATTCCACTGAGTTAACAGATGAATATTAATTTATCTCCCATCTCTTCTCTTCAACCTTAGAATAAACAAAATACTTATTCGTGAGCTCTTTAAGACACCAGAGAACATGAACTAACACGGGTTAGTCAGGTTCGGTAAAGTGCAGCATGACCTGCTGTCAGTCACCAAAATTTTATTTCTCCACGTGGGGCCATGTAGCACTGATAAAGTGTGATGTCATCAAAACTGTCTAATGAATAATTTACCTGTCAGTCCATATGACTTCATTTCTACTCCTCTTGGTTTGTTTGTATTACCCCACCCTCTGATTGACGGGGGTTGTTGGGGTCGTATACAGCGTGAAGACTTAGGCTGAATTCACACCAAATCAGGCGTTGCAGTGAAAACGCCAGCCCTCCCATTCATTTGAATGTGGGTAGTGTGTCTAGGCTGCGGCTGTGGGGGCCGCAGGGCGAAAAGTTGAAACAATCAACTTTTGGAGAGACGCAACCCAACGTCACGCTGCGGTGGCCAATCACGTAAGCCGGTGATCAGACTGAAAGACGCCCACGGGAAGAAGAACATTGTTTACCATGTAGCATTGTGGCTGTCCAGTTTTTTACTAAGCTACCTGCTATAGCTCAATAAACTCCCCACTGGAAGGGTTTCAGGACAAGCACTGCGGACAAAAACTCGAGCTACTTTTTGAGTTTTATTGTGCACACATACACAATAAGCATCCACAAGCTAGTTATGTGTAACATTTAGCTCGTCAATTAACTAATCAATTCGGTTGCTAGGTTGTAAACCTGCAATGAAAACACAAAACAAACATCAGAATTAACTAATGAAATTACACAATCATGAGACATTAATTCTTAATCTGAATTACTAGCAATGCCAGTTTACAGACACTCACCGGCAAGCGTACCAGCCCTGATCAACAACAGAATGAAAAATTAACCTAGGTGGCGCTTGCGCACTGACTAACTTCGCAAATACAGATAGACAATCTGGTGACTAGGAACGATAATAAAACATATCTGTAACCTAGTAAGATTATAACATATATGAAATATAACATAAATGTGCCAACATTTAGAATAAGATGGTAAATATACACACTTATTTCTTCAAATACCCCAGGACATAATGATAACATCTATCACTTGTAATATACATACGCAAAACAAATAGTGACACCTGCTGGAAAGTTCTACAGTGGCTTTCCGCTATTCACAGAGCAACTGTGAAGATGGAAGAGAGATTTATCGCCACCGTGATGACCTTTCCAGAGCTGGTGTGAACACAGCCTTAAACCCAGAGCTGACAAAAAAAGCTGTTGATAAATAAAGATTTCAGCACAGCTTTAGCGCTTTTACTTTGAAGGCCACCACTTAAACGATTTGCCTCGCTGTGGTTGGTTAACTGTACAGGGCGATATGGCCCGTAAGAAGAAGCTTTCTGTCGTTAGTCCCGCTCTTGCCGATAAGTAGTTTATCTGTCATACAACATGAAGAAACCATTGAAGCCCCTGGCTGCATTTCATTAGTAGTTCCCTTCATTCACTTCAGCCCTTGGTATTACGATACAGAATATGTCGCATGGAGGCCACTTGGAGCGCAGAGGGAAAGTGTGCGGGGGAGGAGGAGTGGAGGATTTAGATGCAATGCACCTGCCCTTGTACTTTCAGCCCAAACTATCATGGATTATTATCATTATCATTATCTGTGACATCGGTTTTAGAAATCCAAGATTAAATCAAATAGCATTAAAGAACTGCAGAACAGAGCGTCAGTAGATTTTAATAATATCTTCGAATGCTGTGCATATATCACCAAGTATGATTTTAGTTGTTATATAGTTTTTGTGTGTATAATCGCTGCAGTGAACAGGATTGTGCAGTCCAGCATTAGACAGACCAACCCGACGGAACTACGCCATCCCGGTACAAGTAGGCTACTAACCACTCTGGGGTTTCTGGCAACCGGCTGTTACCAGAAATTAGCCAACAGGTGTGTGTTTGATATGATTAACAATATATAATGTTTACCTTTCTGCTTAAAGCCCCTTTTAATTATGTAAACTCACTGCATTTTCTTTTATTTGTGACCCCGCTGGCAGGGAGCTGATGAGTGGTCAGCAAAGGAATACACCATCTCTGAGCTCATCCTTAAAGCCAAATCCACTACCTGTCAGCTTGATCCCCTACCCACTACCCTCATCAAAGCCTGTCTGCCATCCATTTCCCCCTTGATCACAAAAATAATCAACTCCTCCCTCGCCTCTGGAACTGTTACCCCCACTCTCAAAATGGCCGCAATTACACCCACCCTCAAAGAACCCGGTGCTGACCCAGCTGACCTGAACCATGACAGGCCCATCTCCAACCTTCCCTTCATTTCTAAAACTCTTGAGTGGGTGGTTGCTGACGAACTTCAATCCCACCTCGACTCAAACTACCTCCATGAACTCCAATCTGGTTTGCGCCCTAAAAACAGCACTGAAACGGCCCTGGTTAAAATTGCCAACAACCTCCTCCGTGCAGCTGACTCTGGACTGCTCACCATCCTTATCCTCCTTGACACCATCCTTATCCTCCTTGACCTCACCGCTGCCTTCAACACCATCTCCCACCTACTACTCCTGGAGCACCTGGCTGACATTGGGATCACTGGTGTTGCACTCTTATGGTTCTCATTATATCTCACTGACCGACAACAGTATGTCCAACTGAGGAACCACAGGTCAAGGTGTTCTGCTGTTCCACTGGGTGTCCCCCAAGGGTCTGTACTGGGTCCACTCATAAAATGTAGTGAAGTGGAAGTGTAAAGTAGCAGAAATGGAAATACTCAAAACTGTACTTAACACAACCCTCTGCATTTATCCAGACTTGGGACTGGCACAAGAAGACACTGGCTTGTGCCCCCTTGTGGTTGAATTACATCTCAGAGGTAAATATTGTACTTTTTAATGTAAAAACATTTCATGGTTCCAGCTTTCCACATGTGAGGATATGCTACTTTTACTTTTAATTATTTTAATGTATTGTTAATGTTGAGGTTTGGACTGTTGGTTAGACAGAACAGGCACTGTGAAGGCGTCACTTTGGGCTCTGGCTCATTGTGACGGCATTTCTCACTCTTTTATTTTTTACAAACCGAACAATCAAATCGATTAATGGAGAAATATAGTTCGAAATGAGCTCCACCTCAACCAGCTACAGCAGTAACTTCCTGCTTTTACATTAATACACAAGGAATAATAATCTAATGATATACTATATAACAGTCACAGGGGACATTTTACTGCTTTGAGTACTTTTACTTTTAATATAGTACATTTTCCTGATTATACTTACATACTTTTACTTAAGTAACATTTTCAATGCAGGACTTTTACTTGGGGTATTAGTACTTTTACTTAAGTAAAGGATCTCAATACTTCCTCCACCACCGGTACTTAGTTACTTCCCCACAATTGGACAAAATGAATATCAATCATGAGTCAAGCGTCAAGAAGCTTTTATTTTGAAAACGGTTCCCGGAAGTGATTGTTCCGGCGTTAGTGCGAGTGAATACCGGAACTAACAGAAGACAAAGAATTAGCTAAAGACCGACACTATTTAGCAGTCTGTCCTCCACTTTGACTCTGTGAAAGATGTCCAGACTTCAGAGTCTGAAGCTTTTTAATCAACCTGCGGCTAACTGCGGCTGTCGAGGAGATATTTGGACATTTTGAGAAAATAATAACCGAGTATGAAGAGGAGTTGGACCGACGCGGAAGCAATTTTACTTACCATAGCTAACATGCTAACATTTCTTTTGCGTACCACGTAAGATACACCACCATAAGATACAGTCGGCGTGAACCACCAGAGCCTGTATGTGCGGATAAACGTCTTTAAGTGAACTTTGTGAAAACTTGCTGGATATTTCCCCTCAGACTCGTCTCCTGTTAGCCAAGAATGCTAAATGTAGTTAGCGTAGCTTGCTAGCTGGAAATGGGAGGCCACACAGCGCTACTCAGAGGAACTTCGATAGAGTCTAAACTGTATTTTTCATGGACCTGAAATGTCCAAATGAGCCTGTCTAAATAGACTCTGTGCTGTCCCTTTATTTTAAAATGTTTTAAGTCTGAATTATGTCCTGGAATCCTAAGAAGCTAATGAAGTTAGCGTAGCTTGCTAGCTGGAAATAGACGGACTCGAACGTAACCTAGCAACACAGCGCGCGTCAGAGGGACCAAACTGTTTCTAACGGAGTGAGTCTGGAGGAAAAGTTGCTGTAAAAAAATGTCTAAAGTCCAAATGCTGAGAGCTTTTGTCAACCAGCGACTAAGTGCGGCTGCTGAGGAGATATTTGGGCTGTTTGAAAGGACGATAGCAGAGCACGAGGAGGAGCTTTGTCGTTCAAAAGAGGAGAACGAGCGACAGCGGAAGCTGCTGGACGCTGTTTTCCAGCCTGAAGTCCGGTTACACAGAGCAGGTCTGCACACTGTCTTCTTCTTCTTCTGTTGTGTCTTATGGCGGTTGGCGTCCCTAATTGCGCATTACCGCCACCTACTGAAATTTTAACAGCTTCACAGTGTAAACTATTTACAGTGTCCACCCAACGTGATCCCATGCCATAGTCAATTCTATAACCCGGACCCCATTGTCTGAGTTGGTGCAACTCCCTCCCTCAGTGTAACATCCAGATCCTCTCCAGATGCGTCCACAACATTCAAGAATCTTCTTGCCGCATCCAGCACCTTATTAATCCTTTCTGACTTCCCCTTCATTTCAGCCGCACAGTTTATAACCGTGGCAATAAATGCCAGAAATCGCTTCTTGTCCATACTGATGTTTTGCTCATCTCCATTTCCTTTCTTCTCCTTTTCCTTTTGAACTGCCACCCTTTGCACTGCCGCCATTTCACCGTTCCTCTCCATACTCTTAGCAGCTTCCGCATATGACAATCTCTTTTCCGCTCTGATCTTATTCATTTTCATTTCCTTAAATCTTTTTGGACATTGTGCTGATCCCGTATGGTGGTTTCCCTCGCAGTGCAGGCACTTTGCTTTCTCTTTCTCCACTTTACACTTCTCCACATTACAGTTTTCCTTCCCACATCTCCTGCCTCCTCTTCATACTGCAGCAACATGTCCATATTCCTGACAGCAGAAACACCTGAGAGGAGCTCTCTCACCCTGTAACACACATAATCTAGATCCACTCTTTCCGGCACTTCCACTTTACACTTCTCCACATTACAATTGTCCTTCCCACATCTGTAGACATCTCTACACAAACTCTGTAGAGCCTTACGATTGAGGTTGATTTAAATATACTTGCATGGAGGATCAGTTTGTAAATGCACACTTAGTATGATAACTTTTATTCTTAACTTTAACTTCATTGGCCCCATGTAAAACACATAACACAGACATGAACATAGAACATAATCAATAAATAAAGCATTTAAAAAAATATGTAAAGGCAAATGTTAAACCCTCCACACACACATGGCCTCATGAAACAATGTACATCGTTGACAGCGTAACATACAACCTGGAGTATATGCAGCCAGAAGCAATATGGCTTCTTCACGCTCTTCAGCAGTGAAACACTTTGATGTCTTCAGCCGAGAGGTTTATCTGAACGCAGGACTAGTGGCTTTACATGTGCACGTAACATGAGCATGGAGTCGCAGCCGCCTTGATCGCACTCATTTTATGGCATTTCTGCTCTGACGAAGCGCAAAGCGCACGATATGCTTGTAGTTTTAGTTTGAGTGACTTCCGAATATGTTGTACAAAATGTGCAACATTTCTCCCCGTGTTTAAGAAAGTAGTGGTGTCAGTGGTTTAAGTGTCAACGGGAAATGACAGTTTCCTAAAACGTGCATGTATGTCATTATTCTCCACAGGCGTCCAGCAGCTGTCGGTGAGGACAGAAGAGGTTCCCCCCGAGCAGCAGGAGTGGAGCCCCAGTCTGGACCAGGACCCAGAGCCGCCACACATTAAAGAGGAGCAGGAGGAGCTCTGGACCAGTCAGGAGGGAGAGCAGCTCCGAGGGCTGGAGGAGGCCGATATCACCGAGTTCCCATTCGCTCCTGTGAAGAGTGAAGAAGAAGATGAAGAGAAACCTCAGTCCTCGCAGCTTCATCAAAGCCAAACTGAAGAGAACGGAGATGCAGAGCTTTTGAAAACAGAAGCTGATGGAGAGGACTGTGGAGGACCAGAACCAGCCAGGAACTTCAATCCAGATAATCCTTTACAACCAGCTCCTCGTGACAAGACTTCACACTCCTCTGAACCCGAGACTGACGACAGTTGTGATTGGGAGGAGACCAGGGAACCTCAGTCAGGTTTAAACCCAGAACCTGTGCGTGATCAGGACTGTAATACTGGAAAAACATCAGTTAGCTCCTCTGAATGTGCTACAAGCTTTGGCCACAAGGAACATCTGCAGAAACACAATGGAATCCAAACAGCAGTGAAACCATTTAGCTGCTCAGTTTGTGGTAAAAAATACCCCCGGAAGAAGTCCTTAACGACTCATATGAGACTTCATTCAGAAGGAAAACGTATCACCTGCTCATTTTGTACTAAAACCTTTAAATGGAGAGGAGAGGTTGTGAGGCACATGAGAATCCACACAGGGGAGAAACCCTTCAGGTGCTCCGTCTGTGGTAAAAGATTCGCAATAAGGTCATCTTTGACCTCACACTTAAGAAGTCATACGGGAGAAAAACCTTTCAGCTGCTCAGTTTGTAAAAGAAGTTTCAGTCTCAGAGACAATTTGGTCAAACACATGAGAATGCATACTGGGGAGAAACCATTTAGTTGTTCAGTTTGTGGTAACAGATTCGCACGAAAGGATCATCTAAGACAACACTTGAAAGTCCACACAGGGGAGAAACCATTTAATTGTTCAGTTTGTGGTAAAAGATTTGCACAGCGTGGAACTCTGAGACGACACTTTACTGTCCACACAGGGGAGAAACGATTTAGTTGCAGTGTTTGTGATAAAAGATTCACTCGGCTCCATAATGTCAAAAAACACAAGTGTGCTGGTGAGAGCCGCAGAAATAAATGACGCTGCTTGTTGAGCCATTTTTTTTCCAGCAGGATTGAAGTACTGAGGGCAGGACTTGGCTCAACGCTGATCTGCTAAACAGCGATTCAGAATCCAAAAGAAGTTCTGCTTCATCTTATCTTGTCAGCTGAGATGAAGCCACATGTTTTCCAGGCACTGTGCTTTTTGCTATTACATGTATTCATTGATTAAAAATATATTTTAATAGTGCTCCGATCATAATCGGCCAATATTCGTTGTAAAAAGTTTGATCGGTGGTCTCTATGAAGGCCGATCAGATGACGCAATTCTGCCCAGGTATATTAACGGCCGGCAAGCGAGTGTTTGCAGAGAAACACACAGAGAGGTTTCGATCGTTTTGATAAGCTATGTCTACACGCAGCTCACCTGAAAACTGAATCGCTTGTGAAAACCCCCCAAAACTAGTTGTTTTTGGGTGACATACTACAAACATACTGCTGTCGAAGAAAGAGAGAGAAACCGAAAGAGGCGGGGCAAGCTGGTGTATGTGCGGACCAGAGGTGTGGGGGGAGTGAAGAGAAAAGCAAGGTGAGCAGATTTTTGTGAGTAAACACTAAAACAAGGTGGAGAATTAAGTTTTGTCTTTGTCTCGTGAGCACTTCCAAGTGAGCAGTGTCGTCTCCTCGTCACGTTTCAGATGTCAGAGACGTTTCCCCATTTAAACTTCTCACAGGGGTTTGTTTAAATAAGTGTATGTTTGAGGCCCAAACATATCAAATTATCCAATATTTAATCAAAAAAGCAAAGATTAGAGAAAGATTAGGACACGGCTCTTTGTAGTAAAAGTGCAAATACCAGCATTAAGGTCTCCTCAAGTATCCTAAACGTGATTTTAAAGTAGGGTTAGTACATTAAAAACCTCTTAAACCGAGCGCCCCCGGTACCGGGCAGCAGCGCATCTCACGACAAGTGCCATATAACGGCATGATAAACATGAAGCAACATTTTCATGCTGCATACCCACATAACGGAAGGAGCTCAGCTAAAAGCTGAGGCTAACAATTTTTACCTACACGAAACACAAGTCAGCAGCAAGCAACTGACTGAGCGTGTCGCAAAAAGCTTTATCTGCCTGTCTGTCTGAAAACAGCGCCATTAATATCTTTCGGTTCACGCTATCAACACAAACAGCCCTCAAATTAACACTGAGACTCCAGAGATTACAGCGATCATATCGCTCTACGACCAAAACTCACCGAATAGCCGTCGAAGAAATACAAAAACAAACTCACGTTCGTACGTTTGCAACTACGAATTGTCTTGCCTTTTGTTGTTTTTGTAATCAAAAGTTGTGTTTGATCGCCTAAATCCAAAAGTAATCACTTTTCCAATGTCCCTGCGCCATCTTGAATCCGTTTCAATTGGCTTGTATACAATTGTGTTGCATAGGGAAGGATAATGGAGATGGCAGACCGCAGCCCTCCATGCGATGAGACAGTCTGTGTCTCCATCTGGTGACTGAATCGAAATACTGACACCAACAAAAACCATCTCATCCTGTTGCTCTGGCTGAGAGGAATCCATAGATGTGTCACACTTGACTGTGGGCCTTTCTGTTGTCAATTTATCTGCCTGTATAGCATGGAGCGCTTCAGTCATATATTGAATATTGATCAGTAATCATTGTGTTACTATATTTCAATGTTTTTATGTTATTTGTTATTTGTAACATGGCTATATGCAAATAAATGGTGTTTTGATGTAAAAGTTCAAGTAAATGGTCAAAAAAGTCCCAAACATGGAGACCACCTTAGTATATCTTTATAAATTGTATCATAAATGTTGTATTTTAGTGTATTTTCATCGCATTTAAAGTTACATTTGTAGTCGAGCAGTAGGAGAATACATCCAGCTGCGTTTTTAGCCGCTGGGCCCTTGTTTTGTGGTTATATTGCCTTGAATTTTAGATTGTATACTAGGCGAGGATGAAAATCCTATTTTTTTCCCTCTTTACTGCATCTCCATTAACTCTGGACTGGTAATAGAAATGTGTTTACTTACAATGGATTCATATTATTTAGCTTATTATCTATCAAAGGAGACCCGATTTATGCACATAGGCCTTATGGTTGAGGAGCTATTGCTGATTCATGTTGGGTATGTTCTCTTATAGGTGTTTTTCCCCCCCTATTTATATATAATGCAGCAATTTACATACTGTAGTGTTTCCAATTTTTCTGTCATGGTACCATTATTATGGAAAACACAGAACAATAACCAGATTCATCCTAATCTGCTATTTGCTTGAGTGATATATAAATACAGGAAATAGCATTGTGGCCCTATCTAGAGCCAGTGTTTGGTTTGTCCGTTCTGGGCTACTGTAGAAACATGGCGGTGCAACATGGCGGCCTCCGTGGAAGGGGACCCGCTCCCTCTGTAGATAAAAAGGGCTGATTCTAAGGTAACGAAAACACAACGATTCTTATTTTCAGGTGGTTATACATTAATGAAAACATACTTATGAATATTAGCGCCATATTCTGCGAATAGAGCCCCCCCTAAATCTTACACACCGAACCTTTAAGGAAAAGTATTGATACCACACTGCATTTAAAAACTTACTCAAAGTATGTAAGTATTATCAGCATTATCTTATACTATTCTCAATTTACGATAAATGGCATTTTTGGAAAGGTATCATTAGATATCGGAAGATCAATATTTGCAGATGAAGGGGCTTTGCGGAGAAGAGGGAGAGATTGTGGTCATGTAAAATAAATGCAAGAAGGAATAAATGAAGCTGAAATGTGGGGGAAGAACTGGGGATTTAAGTTTTCGGTTTGAAAAACAAACGTTCGCAAGAAAGAAGATGAGAGAAAGTCAATCAATCGATTGATGGATGGAGAAAAGAATCATCAGCTGCAGTCCAACCAGCTGCAGCAGCAACATCCTGCTTTACATTAATGCACGAGGAATAATAACCTGATGACAGAATATATAACTGCACAGCAGCCACAGGGACGCTGCACTGCACCGAGTACTTTTTCCTGATTATACTCACATACTTTTACTGCAGTAACATCTTCAATGCAGGACTTTTACTTGTAGCGGATCTGAACACTTCCTCCACTTCTGGCGCTTAACTTCGCACCACTGGCCAAAAACTAATGAATTCAATTATGAGTCAAGCGTCACGGAGCTCTTATTTTGAAAACGGTTCCCGGAAGTGGCGTTAGTGTTAATACCGGAACTAACAGAAGACAAAGAGAGAATTAGCTAAAGACCGACAGCATTTAGCAGTCTGTCCTCCGCTTTGACTCTGTGAAAGATGTCCAGACTTCAGAGTCTGAAGCTTTTTATCAACCAGCGGCTAACTGCGGCTGTCGAGGAGATATTCGGACATTTTGAGAAAACAATAACCGAGTATGAAGAGGAGCTGGGACGCCGCCGCCGCAGGCTGCTGGATGTGTCCTGCACACCGGACCCGAAGCTGCGAAGTGAAGGTGGGTTTTTTATTTATTGTATTGCTGGAGAAATGCATGCAATAAGCTAACGTTAGCTCCCACACGGCCTGTTAGCCGCTCTACTGCTAACTGATCGATATTTATTCTCATTAAGTTTTTAAATAGAAATAAAATAATAAAGGAAGAAGAGCATCCACATGCTAACACAGCTACAAAATAGTGTCAAAAGAGATGATAGTAATGACTGAATGGGGTGCTGAGGAAGTGCTCACATCCTTTACTGCAGTAAAAGTCCTGCATTCAAACCTCACTGAAGTTAAAGTATGAAGTATTATCAGATAAATGCACTTAAAGTGTGACAGTAAAAGTCGTCCCTGTGCAGTAAAACGCTTCCTGTCAGTGTTTTATTATATCTGATGTTTCTGCGTTCATGTGTGTGTTGCATTTTACTGCTGCAGGTGTTTCAGGTCGAGCTCATTTTAACTGCTTTATATACTGTTGGGCAGTTTAACCTGCAGCAATGCATCATGGTCTATAAGATCATCACGTGTTTGCAGCGTCGCTGTCCTGTGAGAACCACGTATCTCTAAAAAGTCTCCCTGAGCTCAGAGAAACAGCCTGTTTTCAGCTCTGTGACGATGCGTTTCCCAGCTGATCCGAGGGGGGGTTAAAGAGTTTATTCAGCTTCAGGAGGATGAAGAGTTTCCTCAGCACCTGAAGGAAACTCTTCATCCTTCAGCTTGTCACAAACACCTGGAGATACGAGGTTTTCACCGGACAGGAAGTGGCTGAAACACTGTGATCTGTAACTGAAGCCGTCGGACAGATGCAGTAAAAAGTGCAATATTTCCTCTGAGATGTAGCGGAGCAGAAGTGTAAAGTTGCATAAAATGGAAAATAAAGCACCTTGAATTTGTACTTAAAGTATTTGAGTAAATGTACTTAGTTACATTCCACCACGGTGCTTCTTACACCTACGTAGCCAGAACCAGAATTTAACTGCTTTTTCTCTAGCAGATCAAAAGCTGCTGTACTTAGACTTATAGTTATTCTAAACAAACTCTGTAGTCTGTTTGTAAAAACAGAGGAAGGCCATGTTCACTGGCTTTTATTCTAGACAGGCCACATCAGACCAGGTGTGCATTAAAACCACATAGATCTGTCAAACCTGGGCTGGATCGAGATAGAAACTTTAAAGGCTGTTTTAAACCCGCCTTTTAAATCTTAACTGAGCAGGCATATTAAGACAGTCGCTCGGACTGTAAGATGGTGGCGATACGGCCTTAAAACCCACATGAAGCGATATTATTTTTCAGTGAGCATATTCAGGGTTTCTGCAGCGTTCAACACGTTAAATTTGAAAGACATTTTCAATGTGCTCTGAATCCAGATAAGTGGCGGAAAAGTGATGGATGGAATAATTATTTAAGTTAGTTTAAGTCTTCGGTAAACTCGACACTTGCCCGGTCTGAGCCGGTGAGCTGCTGCAGCACAATCAGCTGTCACAACTATCCGCTTTGAGGTAGAAAAAGAAAAAGAAACATGAATATTTACCCAAAGATTAGGCATTTCTTGCTTTCACTCAGTCCTTTAGTTTAGAGACTTATAGTATACACTGTAGATCATTAACCTGTGAGATACTGTAACATTTAGAGTTATTATTAATTCATCACAAGAAAACATCTGGATGTATTTTTCGGTGCTTATGTTGTGTATATGAAGCTTGGGTTAGAAAAGTCATGGCTTTCTATAATTATTGTATTTGTTCCCTGCAGACGTCCAGCAGCTGTCAGTGAGGACAGAAGAGGTTCCCCCCGAGCAGCAGGAGTGGAGCCCCAGTCTGGACCAGGACCCAGAGCCGCCACACATTAAAGAGGAGCAGGAGGAGCTCTGGACCAGTCAGGAGGGAGAGCAGCTCCGAGGGCTGGAGGAGGCCGATATCACCGAGTTCACATTCGCTCCTGTCCCTGTGAAGAGTGAAGAAGATGATGATGAAGAGAAACCTCAGTCCTCGCAGCTTCATCAAAGCCAAACTGAAGAGAACAGACCAGCTAATGAGGACGAAACTTCAAACCTTCTGGAAGCTCAGACTGAAGACAGCAATGGTTGGATGGAGACCAGAGGACCTCAGTCCGGTTTAGATGCTCTGAATAATAATGTCATTATTAACCTCCTCGTAAGTGAGGAGGGCTGCGATAATGGTACAAAATCATTCACCTGCTCTGAGTGTCATAAAGGTTTCAACCGCAAGGCGACTCTGAAGAGACACATGAGGTGTCATACGGGGGAAAAGCCTTACAGTTGTTCAGTTTGTAAGAGACGTTTCAGGTGGAGTGGCGATGTTGCGGACCACATGAGAATCCACACGGGGGAGAAACCATACAGTTGCTCGGTTTGCAACAAAAGCTTTGCAATGCGCCGAATCTTAGTTACTCACATGAGGTGTCATACGGGGGAAAAGCCTTACAGTTGTTCAGTTTGTAAGAAACACTTTAAATGGAGTGGAGACCTTGTGACACACATGAGAAGCCACACGGGGGAGAAACCTTTTATGTGCAGCGATTGTGGAAAAAGCTTCATAAAACACGGGACTCTCACGAGACACATGAGAGTCCATACTGGGGAGAGACCGTACGTCTGCTCGTTCTGTAGGAAAGGGTTTTGTCAGAAAGGAGATCTGACCACGCACGTGAGAACCCACACAGGCGAGAAGCCATTCAGCTGCAGAGTTTGTAAAAGAAACTTCTCTCACTCGTACCGCGTCAAAAACCACAAGTGTGTTGTTGAGAGTAGCGGTCAGTGAAGCGGCTGAGTTGAATTATTCAGTCGTGGTGGGAAAAAAACCTTCTTACCCACCTCAGCGTGTGGAAAAGATGTAAAACAAAACAAATATTTCTCCAAAACGTGGAGAACAAAACCAATTTGTGATAACTAATTTTGTCAGTTACAATCCGCTGCCCTGTATTCACGGAGAAGAAAAGTTACAGACGTGTCTGAAACGTGGACACAAGAGAAAGGGACATTTGTCTCCTGATTTAGTCTACGCAGCAACAGGCTTGTTTTTTTCCCCAGTTATAAGAAAACAAACTCTTGTTTTTATTATGAATTTATCCTTGAATTCATCTTGTATGTTAGGCCTGTTGCCACACGACAGCTGTCCTAATAAACCAGGCACACAAAAACAAATACTTTCATGTGCTATAAATAAAGTTTCAGATTTGAGAAAAAGAGCTCCGTCTTGTGTGGTATTTTAACTTATCAGAACACTGTGGGCTGCACAGACGGGGCTTGATTGACATCCGTCTCACTGTCCCGTTTTGTTGCGGGACAAGTCCCAACTTTATCGCTCCAGTTAGTACGTGGAGTTTGGTGCAGCAGAAGTTCTTTTTGTCCATTTAAAAAAAACCAGCAACACTTGTCTCCTGCCTTACCCAACACCTCCCATGTTGTCCATGTTTATCCATTCATTTATTTATGTGTCTGACAACTGTCCCAGTCCGAAATATAGGATTCATTTGATTATATTTTGGGCAAATTACACACATAAAAAAAAAAAACCAACTGTTTTTAAGGGGCCCTTACCAGCTGCACAAGCCGTTCTGCAGCACACTAATTCATGATAGAAAAAGTGCATCTGTCTTATCTATCTATGCAGAAATACATATGCAGACACGCTCATTTCTTTAACAAGTTAAAATGTGTTACTAAACCCAGTTTTAGCACCACATGTCTTTGGATTAACTGCCACCATCTTGGTCATACTAACATTTCTTGAACAGACGAGATAAAGGTTTTCCTTGTATTATGTCGTGTTATTATGTTTTGTTTGTGGACGTCCTTTTGAATTCATATGGCGAAGAAACAAAGCTCTCTCTCTCTCTCTCTCTCTCTCTCTCTCTCTCTCTCTCTCTCTCTCTCCAGTCCAGCAGGCGCCGCTCTTCGCTTTCTTCGCTTCGCTCTCAGCTGGGCGAACTCTCGTCGACGCGGAACTCAGTCCTCCGGATTACTTCCTGTCTGGCTGTGTCATTTCTCTGTTCGCTGTTGGGCCAATGTGCGATGTGGTGTCGGTCCACGAGCGGATCGACGCTGCAGCTTCAAAGACTTTCTGCTCTTGCTGGAAACAAGGAGACCGAATCCCGGTTAACCGAGCGGCTAACGGCGGCTGCGGAGGACACTGCGGCGGAGAAGCTGAAATGAAGCCCGAAAACAAGCAGCACAGATCAGGTCAGTCCGTCCAAACACAAGAGCATCAGTGTCCAGCTGACTGGAGACAGGAAGAACCGCATCCGCTCAGTACTTTCAAAATAAAAGCACTGTCATCACGTTGGACTATGGGGATTTACAGCACATGTGGCATTATTTAACTTACTTATTGTTGATTTATTTATTTATTAGATGGGGTGACAGTGTAGCTTAAACATGGATAGAGACAGGGGTCCCATTCTCCCCTGTATGTGAAGTATGGTTTATTTGAGGGGGGCCCTGCTAGCCCCGGGGTTCAGGGTGGGGACCTTTGTTGCATGTTGTATGGGTGTGTTGCCGTTTATGTTTGCCTTAAAACAGTTGTGTGTGTTTTTGTTAAGATTATTATACATATGCTTTTACACATGATCACATTAAAAGTCTGTAAAGGCACTAAAATGTGAGTCTGACGGGTAAAATGTGAAACTTGACATGCAGCCTATTGTACATTTTTCTGCAGGTGCACTCAACCAGTGGTTCCCAAAGCGGCTGCCTTGAGGATCAGCCGTGGGTGCTGCAAGATTTATAATATCTTTGTTCATTTATTGTGCGTTTTTAACGTTTCACCACATTAAGAAAAAAAAGACGATATTTACATCAACTATGTTTTTTGTTTGAAACAGAAGGGAAAAAGCAATAAATATCAAAATCACTGCATTAAAAACTCTTTTTGATATGCAGTTATGCTGCAGCTAATGACCTGACAGCTCACGGTTGCCGGTTGTCATAGTAACACAGCACGCTTTCCAGCTCGGGAGCTTTTCAGGAGCGCAACAGTCAGAAAAACAGTGACGGTCACAGCGGCGACGGAAAGATGCTGCTGACACATCTACGCCCTCAACACCGTCTCACAGGACTGACTCTGAGCCCAGCAACAAAACTACAATCAGACTCAACTCTTCTTGGCTAACGACCCACGGAACAGGTTCTGGCCGCTTGTGGAAGACAGATATCCATCGTTGTCCGACAGAGTATTCACCGTGGAATTGCGCATTAACCAACATCGCACATGTGTGATCTGACTCTCATCCCTGGTATCAAACACCGGCTGTCAGACCTTTAGGTCTCTCTCTCTCCGCATCAACAGCAGCGTCACATGTCCCATTAAAATGCCTGCAACCTTGTTTTATTTTGTTTTGTTTTGTTTGTCCTTGTACACCTTTTTAAATATAAGCAATTTTACTTCTGAAGAAAAAGAAAGAAATACATTTAAACACATTAGAGTATGCAATTGCATTCATTTTTTAATTTAAGTATTTTATCTGTAAATCTGCAGAGCACCTGTTGGATTTTATTCTGAGTTATTGAGAATGGGCCTATATTATTTAATTTAGTATTGACATAATATAATAATATATAATGTGATATAAAATAACACAATATAATAATATTAAATGCAAAAGTTTTATATTTTACATTGGGGGGTTGGGGCTCAGCGGTCTAAAAATGTTTGGGGACCGCTGCGCCGGACTGTAGTGTCATTGGATGGAGGACTAAATGATTTAGTATTGATTATTCTAGTTAAGGTGTGTTGAAATGAAAATGCATCAGTAATAATATATTAAAATTTTTTTACAAATAAAAAAACTGAATTTAACAAAATAAAAAGCTCAACAGACGTTAAACAAAATAGACGTTTATAACACATTTAAAACGGAGATTTCAATAAATTCCCATCTGTATTTTGTACTAATGTGTGTTTATGTCATTATTCTCCACAGACGTCCAGCAGCTGTCGGTGAGTACAGAAGAGGTTCCCCCCGAGCAGCAGGAGTGGAGCCCCAGTCTGGACCAGGACCCAGAGCCGCCACACATTAAAGAGGAGCAGGAGGAGCTCTGGACCAGTCAGGAGGGAGAGCAGCTCCGAGGGCTGGAGGAGGCCGATATCACCGAGTTCACATTCGCTCCTGTGAAGAGTGAAGAAGATGATGATGAAGAGAAACCTCAGTCCTCGCAGCTTCATCAAAGCCAAACTGAAGAGAACGGAGATGCAGAGCATTTGAAAACAGAAGCCGATGGAGAGGACTGTGGAGGACCAGAACCAGCCAGGAACTTTAATCCAGATAATCCTTTACAACCAGACATCATTAAGACTTCACACTCTTCTGAATCTGAGACTGAAGACAGTGATGGTGATAATTGGAAGGACACCAGGGAACCTGAATCAGAATTAAACACTCTGAACAGTAATGAAGTCGTTCTGAATGATATGGGGTGTAATTCTGCAGCTAAATCATACAGCTGCTCAGAGTGTGGTAGAATATTTGACCAGAGGGGGACTCTGCAGAGACACGTGAGGCGTCACACAGGAGAGAAACCATTTAGTTGCTCGGATTGTGGTAAAAACTTCACACAGAGCGGACCTTTGGTGCTCCACCTCCGAGTTCATACAGGAGAGAAGCCGTTCACCTGCTCAGTTTGTAACGCAAGTTTCAGCCAGAAGGGGGCGCTGGAGCAGCACACGAGAATCCATACTGGGGAGAAACCATTTATTTGCTCAATCTGTGGTAAACAATTGACTCGGTACCATCACTTAATTGGTCACATGAGATGCCATTCGGGAGAAAAGCCTTTCAGCTGCTCAGTTTGTAATAAGCAATTCCGATGGAGCGGAGATGTTGCGTCACACATGAGAATCCACACGGGGGAGAAACCTCATGGCTGCTCAGTGTGTGGTCGACGATTTACGCAGCGTTCATCACTGTTTACACACTCGAAGAGTCATAACGAAGAGAGACCACTCAGCTGCTTAGTTTGTAACAGAAGATTTCATCTCAAAACAACATTAGTAAATCACATGCGAACGCATACTGGGGAGAAACCTTACAACTGCACAGTTTGTGGGAAAGGGTTTAGTCAAATTGGCGCCATGAACAGACACACGAGAATCCACACTGGAGAGAAACCATTCAGTTGTGATGTTTGTGGGAAAAGATTTAGACAACAGACGCATGTCAGAAGTCATAAGTGTGTTGTTCAGAGCAGCAGCAGCACGTAAGGCTGAGCCCTGACAGCTGGTTCTGGTTTTGCACCTTGTTCCAGGTTGGCAGAAGCTCGAAAGCTAATTGTATCCAGTGGGTTTGTCCGTCCGTCCGTCCACCACTTTTGTCCAGACTGAAATATCTCAACAACTACTGGATGGGCTACCATGAAATGTTGTACATGCACTTATCCTGTGAAGTAACTGTACATCAGCTTGCCGGTTTGTCACAAAAATTGGAAGAGACATTCCTGGTCCCCGGAGGATGAATCCTCATCACTTTGGTGATCCCCTGACTTTTCCTGTGTTGCCACCATGAGGTTGACATTTGTGGTTTTGAGTGAAATGTCTCAAAAACTGTTGGATGGATTGCCATGAAAGTGGTTCACACGTTCATGCCCCCCCCCCCCCCCGGATAATTTGCAATAACTTTGGTGACTTGTCATCCAGCGCCATCATCAGGTCAAAATTTGAATAGTGACGGTCATGACATTCCCCTCAGCTCTACTCTGTGTTTAGTGCTAATTAGTAAATGCTAGCATGCTAACACGCTACACTTTAAGATGCTGAAAATGTTAAACATTATACCTGCTGATCATGTTAGCGTGCTGACGTTATTAAGCTCAAGGAGCTGCTAACATAGCTGTAGACATAGTCTGGATTAGGAGCACAGAGAAACGTACAGAACATTAACGCAGCAGGCTTCTCATTTTTAGCCAGTGCTGACCGTCGCCTGTGCCAGCTGAAATGTACAAATGTAAAGATTGTTTGTTAGAGAAAGAAACACCACACTGTAACAACGCTACGATCATGAGTGGACTGTGTGTTTTTGAAGTTCAACAGACCAACAAAGCGGTGAAATCGGCTGATTGTCAGTTTGTGAAGCTGAAAAGTTAAACATTTTAATGCATACCTTTTTCAATGTAAGCTGATCAGCTCAACAGGTAATAGTTTTGAACCGGGACCTTCAGTATTTGGAGAATAAAATAACGTGTTCGAAAGTAAGCAAGCTGCTACTTCATTATGTCAGACTCATTTAATCTTTGCTCATCTCACAGGTTGTGAAAGTAAGTATGCTTCTACATAGGCAAAGTCAAACTATGTTAGAATTTGGGATTCAAAGACTTGAACACAATGTCTTGTTTGTGTCCTATTTCAGATTTTGCTTCTGGCCGTTAGGGCTTCTGTGAGCCTTTCTGTCATTTCATAAGCTTACGCCAGTTTTGTCCGTCAGTGGGGATATGGGACGGGAACCTCCGAACGTCAGACAGAAATGTGAGATGATCTGACTTTGGGACACACTTGGCTCAGTATGTAGCTCTTTAACTAGGACATCTCTGGATGAAATCTTAAGTTTGTAAGATTCCTTTACTTTTGAATTGTAAAAGATTACAGTGTAACATTCAGCTCAAATTGTTCTTTAGATGGTCTGTTGATGTTTGGTAGAAACCTAAATTACAGATTAAGGGCTACATTTTTTTTTTTTAGTGAAATGTCTGATGAGTTCTGGTTGGGTGATTGTGAAAACTTGAGTTGTGTTGTAGGAACGTAACCTTTTTTTAAACAGGTTTTATTCATGGAGCCTGGGATGGGATGTAATGTAACGTTTCATGTAAGAAGTTCTGTTCTTGTCTTGTCTGTTTCACCACTGCAAAAGTATTTTGGTTTCTTATAAGTCCATGTGGGCTGGGCACAATAAATAATATTCTAACTGTATAGTTGTTGTATTCTTGTTATCAGGTCTGTCAGGTTTTCTGGTACTGGCTTCTTCTTTTCTGAAAAGCACTTTGAGCTGCTTTGGTTTAAACTGTACGTTGACTTTTGGCCACCAGCTCTAACTTCCCGTTCAAAACGTTTTCTAAACAATTCTGTCATTTTAAAATACTGCCCAATCGTTTTTCACATGCAGCATTTGATAGATAGATGCTTTATTTACCCCCGGGGGGAAATTCTCAGGTCCCAGCAGCAGTACACGGGAAAAAAACCACACAAGAATAATGCAAAGCAACAAACATCAAAGCACAAGTACTAATCATAAGAGTTAAAAGTAAAGCTTTTAAGCATTGACTTGAGATCATGGTAGTTCAGGTCTGACTTTGTAAACTGCTGTTATGAAAGATTCCCATCTGTGGGGTTAATGCACTGCCCTCTAGTGTCAGACACCAGCAACTACAGTCTCAGTTGACTTCTTTTTTTACAGTAAGAAATAAGATTTATTGTTTTAAATCAGAGTAAGATGTCACAACTTTTAAAAGAGCAGAGCAGTTGTGTTATTTTGTACCAGGTATCACAAAATCTTTATATAAATGTTACAATAAATGCATTTGCAGAATATTGTGTTTGTTCTGCTGTGTACTGGGAGACGCAGCACTTGATATATGATAGCTGAGCGCTGGTAGAGCTGGCAGTAGTGAACTCATGCAGAAGGTTGTTGGTTTGACTCCATGATGAACGAACACAGCTAAGAAATGAGACAAATCCATTTCCCAAAACAAATTACCTTTATTTATAACAAAGGTTTTCAGCAGTCAGCCATTTTCTACAGCAGGACTCTGTTAGGTGGTGTAGCCGAGTGAAGCGACACTGACGTGGGAGGAATCAAGCTGAATGTGAAAGAACCGAAGCACCGATATTACTCTACGTGAATGGAAGCTGTGTTTGAGCAGAGCTCTGCACAGCACAGCAGGTTTACAGGCTACAACTCTGCACACATTAGTAATTCATTCATCCCCCCTACAAAATCAAAACAACACTATTTCAGTGGCACCACTTTATACCAGGACTATTTCATATTTCAGAAATGGCATAATTGCAAAAAATAAAAAATAAATTCGACACAGCGGCTAATGTACCTAGCAGCCAAAGCAAATAGTAAGCAAATTGTGCCGATATAAAATCCAATGTCGCATCAAAATTGCATGACAAAGAGTGCCAAGGTAACAAGATGAATGGCATAACTAAATGCTATGAATTTGAGGAAATTAATTCAGACTTTTCTGTACTAAAATACAGCTGCTCATCTGCCACGAACGACCCGGGTGCATCTCCCTAACTGACCGGAGTAGCCACAACAGCCTGTAACTGAGGTTCCTACTGCTATAATAAGCCACTGAGTCAAAGGAACTAAAGGAGAAGGCTGGCCATATTTTATATTTTTCATCTTGTCAACAGTCCCATGTGCAAACCAAACCAGCAGTGAACGTATCGACTAACAGGTGTTGGATCCGCACTGCTGCACTGGGTGACATGTTCCTTCGGCACCATGAACACACACCAGCCTGGACACAAATAAACTAATGCAAGGGTACAAAACTAATTTAACAAACTAATTAATTTACAGTTATTTAATAATAACTCATTTGTGCACGTGAATTATCAAACGTTTTACCCCGAATACCTGCCGGGCTTCAGTGTGCACATATTGCTGCAGACACAAACTGCAACACTGAATAGAGACTTTGGGTTTGCTCCTGTATGTTGGACTGTCACGATGCATCTAGTTTATTGTCTCTACTGTTGCTGTCTACATTTACTGCTTCTGACCGGAGACTGCCGAGTTAATCTTTTGTCACAGTGACTCCAACAGAATGGTTACTCTCCTGCATGGTTTGCCTTTTGTCAAATTTGTCTTTTCTGTGAATCTTTCACCACAAATTCATCAACTAAGTGTTTCTCGTCAGGGTTTCAACAAGCAGCTCTGAACACCACATTTATAGTAATAATAAATAATAATAATTTAAATTCTATGTTGCACTTGTCAGTGTATTAAATAAATGCTCTACAAGGTAAAAAGACAAAAACAAATTAGAATTATGGCTTCTGACACATGATTGGCATTAAATCTTTTCCCACCAACATCCCAACTTTAGGTTTCTCCCCCGCGTCGACTCTCATGTGTATTCACGACTTTCTTTAGAGCAAAACATCTGCTACAGACGGCTGCTGTTGTCAACAACACACTTATGATTTTTGACACGCGACTGTCTGGTGAATCGTTTCTCACAAACACTGCAGCTGAACGGTTTCTCCCCCGTGTGGACCGTCATGTGGCATTTCAGATGTCCCTTTTGTGTGAAACTTTTACCACAAACAGAGCAGCTGAATGGTTTCTCCCCAGTATGGATTCTCATGTGCTGCTCTAAAGTCACCTTCTGACTAAAATGTCCGTTACAAACTGAGCAGGTGAACGGCTTCTCTCCTGTATGAACTCGGAGGTGGAGCACCAAAGGTCCGCTCTGTGTGAATCTTTTACCACAAATTGTACAACTAAATGGTTTCTCTCCTGTGTGACGCCTCACGTGTCTCTGCAGAGTCCCCCTCTGGCCAAATATTCTACCACACTCTGAGCAGCTGTATGATTTAGCTGCAGAATTACACCCCATATCATTTATAGGGACTACATCACTATTCAGAGTGTTAAAACCTGACTGAGGTTCTCTGATCTCCATCCAATAATAATTCCTGTCGTCAGTCTCGGGTTCAGAGGAGTGTGAAGTCTTGTCACGAGGAGCTGGTTGTAAAGGATTATCTGGATTAAAGTTCCTGGCTGGTTCTGGTCCTCCACAGTCCTCTCCATCAGCTTCTGTTTTCAAAAGCTCTGCATCTCTGTTCTCTTCAGTTTGGCTTTGATGAAGCTGCGAGGACTGAGGTTTCTCTTCATCATCATCTTCTTCACTCTTCACAGGAGCGAATGTGAACTCGGTGATATCGGCCTCCTCCAGCCCTCGGAGCTGCTCTCCCTCCTGACTGGTCCAGAGCTCCTCCTGCTCCTCTTTAATGTGTGGCGGCTCTGGGTCCTGGTCCAGACTGGGGCTCCACTCCTGCTGCTCGGGGGGAACCTCTTCTGTACTCACCGACAGCTGCTGGACGCCTGTGGAGAATAATGAAATACAGACAAACACACACATTATGAAAGATGAGTTTATGTTAACCCAACATTAATACTAAATATTATGTTAATGAGAACAGTGATGTGCAGGAGGACATTTCATTTACTAAAGAAAACAAATTCTGAGACAATTCTGACAAAATATTTGCCTTTATGTTAAAACATCTTATAACCATAAGAAAGCTAATTAGGAGATCTTTCTTTCTCAGAACGTAGATCGAGAACGAGCCAGCTCTTGGCCAGACTGCCTACTATTCTAATTCCCCATTAACAATCAGAAAACAGGACTTCTTCCTCTCCAGTGTTTCCGCTTTTAACTTTTATCTTAACAGACGGAAGCGTCTGCAGTGTTTGAACGATCCTGGAGCTGCTTGGACGGAGGAACCACTGCGCCTGAATTATATTCGCCACAATAACAGTTTCTAGTCTTTCATTGACTTTGTGACGATGAGGTTTGCCTCGTCGTCGCTGAAGAGGATTACTGTGCTTCTGTCACTTGGCCTACCCTCGCTGATATAAACGGGGTGGACAAAATAATAGAGCACCTGTCAGTATAAGCAATACGATTCATTACCTCTCTAAAACAGTTTCAACAAAACTCCCCATTATAGCCTTCATGATTGATTGTAAGTTGCATTAGTTTTAGCTAGGTGTACCCAATTAACTGGCAACTGAGTGTATCTTTGCACAGCTGTGTTGTAATGCATATGATGTATAAAGACTTTCAATGTCGTGTCCTTCATTTCTTGTTTTGTTGCATTTATTATTTTAAGTAGTTCTTTATCTGTTTGCCACGTCTTTAGTCCGTTTCGTGTGCTGCTGTAAGAAACGAGCCCTCAGTATTGAGTGTTTACTGCAGTGACAGCAGACACTGCAGGTGTTCATGTCACCTGTCGATATTTAGTTAACCCAGCAGCAGCAGCGGAAGTATTCAGTTCCTTCACTAAAGTAAAAGTACCAGTACAGCAGTATAAAATACTTCACGACAAGTAAAAGGCATGCATTCAAAAACTTTCTTAAGTAAAATACACTAGAAGTATTATCAGCCAAATGGACTTTAAGCATCACCAGTAAAATGTGACTGTTCTGTTATTATATCTGGCATTATTGTCAGCAGGCTGAGGTGGAGCTCGTTTGAACTTTATTCATGTTAGAAAGCACTGATTTAATCTTTAGCAGTGCATTGTATTTTATAAGGTTATTACATGTTTTCCTCATGTAAAATCTTAATATATGAAACATGTAACTAGTAACTTCAGCTGTCAAATAAATGTAGTGCAGTATAAAGCACAATATTTCCCTATGAGAAGTGCTGAAAGTGTAAAGTAGCTACAAGTTCCTGAACACGTCCAGGAGGCCTTCAGTACTAATGCTGAGTAGAACAGCCGGCTCTAGCTGACCGAGGCAGGCAACAGCGAACCTGCTCTCTGCGGCGTCGCGTCCGGTGTGCAGGACACATCCAGCAGCCCGCGGCGGCGGCCCAGCTCCTCTTCATACTCGGTTATTGTTTTCTCGAAATGTCCGAATATCTCCTCGACAGCCGCAGTTAGCCGCTGGCTGATAAAAAGCTTCAGACTCTGAAGTCTGGACATCTTTCACAGAGTCAAAGCGGAGGACAGGCAGGAAAGTCCCCGAGCTCGGCCTCTCTGCTGGGAACGGGATTCAGCGTGGCTCCTCGGCCCGCCGCAGCGTCAGGTCTGCCATAATGACAACGATCACTTCCGGGGAGAGTTTACAAAATAAAACAAGCAGTGTACAAACATATAATCTAATAGTTTACATCACATTATAATGTAGCTACAGGCAGATTTATTAATCATAGTGCAGACAACCACAACTTCACCTATTAAGACATATTATTACATCTGTGTCATATTATATTGTCATTCATTATCTGTTAATATACCATAATACAGTTAGGGATGCTTGTCAGGCGGACAACTACATCAATAAACACTTAAATGTCCTTAAATCTGCTCACAATCTCATTACAGTGTGTTATACACTGCTTATTATATGTTTATACACAACTTATGAATTGTTACAAACAATATGTGTTTATTAATAATATGGAGAGAGCTAGAGTGTCAACAAATAAAAACAATTATATATATATATATATATATATATATATATATATATATATACATACATAAACAATTGCTCAAAGACAACAAAACATGTCCAAACTACACAGGTGATAGACAAAGAGGTTCAACTAGTTTAGTTGTTTGTTTTTGCATTTAATATAACTTTCCATATGTCTTTGTGCTAGTATAATATTACACAAACACACTGAATTAAATGAAATCATTTTTAAATTCAATGTCAGCACATTAATCTGTCTCTGCGTTCCTCCAGAAACCAATCAGCAAGCTTACTCAGCACTTGTTACTGAAGTTTTCCACTAGAGGGCAGCACATAAACACAGATAAACCAGCAGCTCAGTCCAATGGGTCCAGAACCAGGAACTCCTTCATACATGGGTAACTAAGTTGTTTGTTTTGGCTGCTGAAGGTTTCACATGACCCTGGATTTGTCTTTAAAGATGGATTCAAATTTACCCTGAGTTCACGGCAACGACTTTTTAAAGGATAAGGTTGGTGTTATTCTGTATTTTACTTCTCAACAAATCCCATACGGCAGATCCAAACATCATGTCAGTCCGTCTCTCAGCACTGTCTGACTTCCTGTCTGTGGCTCTCAGCTCCGAGCCCGTTGGTTCCTGCTGAAGACGTAAATCTTCACAAATATATAGTTTCATGTTGAAAAAAGGCTCAGTCATTTTCCAGCTGCTCGCTGTAGTTTTTATCAAACAAACAGTGCAACAGTGCGGCTCACTGCTGTGATTTTAATAGTTTTAGTAGTTTCTGGACAACAATGGAGCTCTGTGGCTCAGAGGAAGAAGACACATCAGGCTGTGACACACACACACTTACACACACATACTTGTTAGAAGGATCAATGAACCCATATCAAAACATTATGAGCAACTTTTAATGTCACACATAATGCTCTATTACGCACTAAACAATTGTAGAAAGCAATAATAAACATCTTCTCTTATGACATCCATATTCACAACCAATGAAGCATGTGTAAATGATGCATTAACATGTTAAATGATTTCCAGCACGCTGTGAAATCATTCTAAACACAAATAAGGACCTCATTTATGTGACAGGTACATTTATAAACAGTGCTGAGTCACGTCATCTAACAATATGAAACGTAAAGCCTGTTTATCGACAGGTCTTTTACCAGAGCACTTAAGAGAGTACTCCTCTGATTTACAAAACTCAGCGTACGCAGAGCATCCTCAGCTGTTTGTTCTCCTTGACAGGATCCTGAAAATCCCTTTTATACAACATTAATACATATTTATTGTGGAATGTACTAACATGATGAAAACACTTACGTACAGGTCTGTATAAGATGCAGATTCATTTTCAGCAAAAAGGAACATGTATAATAATGCCCAATAGTTTTGAGGTAATTAATAGCGATTCATAAAAACCTGTTAATGTTTTATAAGCAGACATACTGCAGGGAGGTAAGGGGGAGGGTTTGAAATATTTTATAATGAAGAACGATCACAAGATATTTATATATGGAGTTATAACACCATTAGAGTGTGTTATAAAGCATGCATTAACTGTTTGTACGTATAAGTTATACTGTGCTATTAAGCAGTCATTAATCATTTATGCAGCAGCTATGAATGCTTCATAAAGCAGTTATACTTGTTTACAAAAACAAATACACACTTAAATCTGTTTACAACTATATCATAGTGTGGTATAGTGTGTTATGAACCATTTATTCATTGTTTATATAATGCTTATAAGTGCTAAATAGGGGAGTTAATATCAAGTGTTACCAGGGAGGTGGACTGTTTGACTTTTAGGAGGAAAACTGTGTGTGTGTGTGTGTGTGTGTGTGTGCGTGTGTGTGTGTGTGTGTGTGTGTGTCCTCAGTGAACTGTATCAGTCTCTGCAGTAGCTTCCAGCTGCAGCAGGCAGTTCAGTTTCTGTTCAGTCTGACTGAGGGAGGTTTTTGTACGACGCTTTTTCACTGTGTGAACACATACTGACTGTTGATATAATGATAACTCTGACAGTAGTAAACTGCTGCATCTTCAGCCTGGACTCCACTGATGGTCAGAGTGAAGTCAGTCTTTGATCCACTTCCTGTAAAACGACCTGGAATCCCTGACATTCTCTCATTAGTGTATCGAATAAGAAGTTTAGGAGTTTCTCCATCTTTCTGTTGGTACCAGTTTAAACAGTAAGCACTGCTACAGCTCCTAACCTCATGACTGGTCTTACAGCTGATGGAGACGGAGCCTCCCAGAGCAGAGCTCACTGCTCCAGGCTGAGTCACTGTGACCTGGCCTCTGGACTCTGAGGATACAGAGACAAAAACAGAAAGGAGCGTCGTGGTTTCGTCGGCTTCATTTCAGAGGGACGGATGTTCACAGAGGAGAGGAGTTTGATTCTCTGGACTTTACCTGTGAAGCAGCAGCAGAGGAGAGTCCAGATGAGGACGGAGAGCAAAGTCATGTTTTTGATGAGGAGGATTTCTGTGGCTTCTGTTGTCATGAAGGACAGCTGTCAGTCATCCAGTGTTCAACTCTCAGGACTATAAACTCTCCCAGAGCACTGGAGCATGGTGCTGCTGATGCAAAGTGGCTCTCTATGGAAATGCTCTGACTGACTCCAGCAGGGACTTGGATTACTCTGACGATGCTGTTTCTCAATGGATCAATACATTTACCAGAGTATTGATTAATAATGTGTCAGTGATCATTTTCATGTTGATTGGTTTTGATGACTGTAGATACATTTTCTTTAAGAGCGTCTTTTTTTGGTTTAATTTAATGTTAAAATAATTAAAATTTCACATTTACATGAAGAAAAAAACATATTAAAATATGATTAATTGTGAAAATTGTGTCCTTGTTTGAACAATTTAATATGAAATAGTTCATTCTTTTAAAAACAGGAAGTGTTTATGTTGAGTTTGTTGTGTTCACAGTCAGAGAGCCGTGTCTCTCTGCAGTGAGAGGTTTTTGTACGGCGACTCAATCAGTTTGTATCACTGTGGTGGACTTTCGGTGGAGGAACCAGACTGGATGTTAACTGTAAGTACCTTTAACTTCTACATGAACTCAAATTGAATATTTATGCAGTTTTTTACATAATAAAAAAAAGCTTTACGTGAATATTTTGGCTGATAGTTGAAATGTAATATTATTGCAGTGACCATTACTTCACTGTAATGCAGGCAGAATTCTGTCTGATGGAGAAACTCTTTAGTTACACTTCACATTTTCATTTTGACAGTTTGTACTTTCTTATCAATTTATTGTTTTCAAAAAGTACAGGTAGTTACTGAAGACAATATTTCGATTCATAATTTTGTCCTCAGAAAAAGTTTAAAAACTGACTGAAAGAAAATGTTTTTAATTGATTTAAATGTAATAATTATCAAATTGAAGCTGAAGATATCAACCAAGTATTTATTTAGTGAGTGTTTTATCTGGAAACATTGCAAATGTTTTACAAAATGTTCCTCCCAGATTGATTAATTCACATCCTCAATATAACCCATGAATAACACGGTATCATTGCAGCTGGTTTAACCACATGCTGTATTAGTAGGATTCATTTTATGAGTTGGAAAAAGCATTTCAGCACTTAAAAAGTTTGTTAGTATTGAGTCTGTCTTTAGTCATGGTTCAGTAGTGATGTCTGCTTAAAAGTGGAGAAAAAACAAATCTGAAAGTTTTGTAGTTTTTTCATATTGTGTAATTATTGAACACTGATGTTTAAGTTTTCCGCTTTCAACTTTTGATCTTTAGTACTGAAACATGTCTGTTGCCATGGTTCAGCAGTGATGCCTGTCTGTTGCCATGGTTACTGAGCTCGGAGAGGGAAGTGAAACAACGAAGATCAGTTTCATCCAGTCTGAGGAAGACCACCTGAACCAGCAGCCTCCTCTGCTGCAACCAACAGGGTGGAGTTAATTTCCTCTTTGTATGATCTTTCTTCATATTGTCTCTCTGTCTCCTCCTCCAGTGGGTCGAGTCGTCCCCACCCTGACGGTGCTGCCCCCCTCCAGCGAGGAGCTGCAGCAGGGGAAGGCCACGCTCATGTGCCTGGCCAACAAGGGCTTCCCCTCAGACTGGAGTCTGGCCTGGAAGGTGGACGGCAGCAGCAGCAGCAGCTGGGAGGAGAGCAGGAGCCCCGGGGTGCTGGGGAAGGACGGCCACTACAGCTGGAGCAGCACCCTGAGGCTCCCTGCAGACCAGTGGAGGAAGGTGGGCTCTGTGACCTGTGAGGCCACCCAGGGCTCCCAGACTCCGCTCTCAGAGACGCTGAGGAGAGACCAGTGTTCCCAGTCCTGACCTGACTCACTGGGACTCTGCTACTGGTTTAACTCTGATACTGCTCTCACTCTGCACTCTGCAACTGTCTCTCTCTTTTATTTGACATGTTTCAATAACAATATTTACTAGCTTGTTGCAATGTTTCAATATTATTTCAGTGTTTCCAGATAATAAAGACATTTTCATCAAATCAGTTGGTTTAATTTTTTTAAATCAAAGTGGCTGAATGAGTTTCTTTAAATGGTAACACTGACTGTATGAAATCCAGAGAAAAACTGAGCTCACAAAAATGTTGTAATTTCTCCATGATGACTTTAGAAAGAATGAGTAACATTACATAATGTATATCCATACATACTGTATTTTAAGAGACTTTATACAGTCAGACAAAACTCGTCACTATTGTTTGATTAGTCCAAACCAGTGATGGTTATAGTATTGTCACAGACACGCCAGGCTCCACAACCCCACACACACATCGCACTCCCTCACCAGAATACTAATCTGATCCACCTGTCACTAATCACACACCTGCACTTCATCTGCACTTCACTCCCGCATAAAACCACCTCCGTCACCTCAGTCAGTGTCTGGTCTTGTTTGGAATAAGACAGATCACAGCATCCAGTCTACACAACGTCACGGACTCTAACCTCGCATCTGCAAAACGTCTTTCCATCTCCTGAGCTCCCGATCCCGGTCATCTCCAGTCTCCTGTGTGTGTCTCCACTACCCCAGAGCTTCATCCCGACCAGTCGAAGGACGGTATCATTATCATCAACACTCTATCAGTTTACTTTGTGTGCAATAAATACTACCTGTCTCATCTTGGTGTCTCCGGCCTGCTCTGTTCGTAACAAGTATAAGACCGAAATGTTTTGTCACATTCGATATGAATGCCTTCATGACTGAAACTATATTCTGCTATAGTTATTACAGATTTGTCTGTAATAATAAACCTTTGGAACAAAATCACATGTTAGGAAAACTTTAATCTAATCATCGAATCATCTCTTTTAAACAAGTATGAAAAATATTTTAAACATCTGAAATAAAAAGCAGTATGTCATCAGCATATAAAAGCACAGCATATAAAAGTGTGTTAGTATGGAGTCAGGCCACCACGAACCTCCAGAACAGCTTCAGTGCTCCTTGCCAAGTCTGTGGAGCTCTACTGGAGGGATGAACACCTCTTCCACAAGATGTTCCCTCAGTTATATATACAACCTTTATTAATCAGGTCATCTGACTGAGATCAGACAGACCTGAGTACAGCAGGTAGAGAGAAACACAAACTAAAGGTCAGACAGCATCAGAGACAGTCACAGACGTCACTACACAGATCTGAAGATGAAAGTTTATATTATATCATTTGGTCTTATGGAGATGATGGTGGAGAGCCTTGTCTTACACGTTGGTCTAAAACCTTCCACAGGTGTGAAACTGGGTTGAGATCTGGTGACTGTAAAGGCCGGAGCATTTTATTCACATCATTTTCATCCTCACCAAACAGTTCAGTGAGCCCTGGTGCACCGAAGCATCTGCTTTGAGATGTTTCTCCACTCTTTCATTCAGCTTTGTCCTGTATATATATATATATATTTATACTACCTGTGTAACCATCACAGTATATATGTATATGAGTGCACTGCCTGTCTAAAATCCTGTTTTTATCTGCACATACATTACAGTTTATTCATTTTATCATTACTCTACACCTGCCTACCACAGTATTATATTTTATTTCATTGAATTACATTATATAGAATATTTATATCATATTCCTATATTTTAACTTCTGCACTATCTATTTAGTCATTTTAGAACTAACAATATAAAAACAAGATAATTGCCAATGACTGCTTCATTGTAATTGTTGTGTATATGACAATAAATTACTTGAAACTGAAGTTGACTTTACGGTAGAAAGCTTCTATTGGATTGCATTAGGCTATACAGGTGTACCTAATGAAGTGGACACTGAGTGTATATCTCTGCTTCATCAATAAAGTAAAATGTTTTGGGTCTAAAGAGAACATTAATGTTTTAACGTGTTGCTTTAGTTGTTTGCATGCATTTCTTAAATGTGTTAAATAGCTAATTAACCTATTTATCCATCAGTTTGATTTCTCTGCTTTGTGTTAAATTCTGGTTTCTTCTTGACTAATTCAGTATTCTCAGTGAATCTGAAAAAAGAGGTCGCCTCAACAAATCAGTCAAAGATTAAACATTTTCTGCAGAACAAATGATTCAGAGTTTTGTGTTACAATTCCTTGTTGAACCATTTTTTTCCTGATTGAAACTTTGCTGTAAAACAGTGTTTGAGTAAACTGTAACAGTGTGGTAATGTCTCAAACACTGTTAGTCAGTAATAATAAAATACTCTGCTGAATTGAATGAAAAATATTTCCACAATGAATGAGTTTTCTTTTAAAGAAGCTTCTAATGTTTTAGTTTCAGTGCAGCTGTTGAGTCAGATCAGTTCCTCTCCAGCTGAGGGAGGTTTTTGTACGACGTTGTATCACTGTGTGAACGGGAAGCTGCGACCCTGCTGACAGTAGTAAACTCCTGAATCTTCAGCCTGAACTCCACTGATGGTCAGAGTGTAGTCAGTCCCAGATCCACTTCCACTAAAACGACCTGGAACTCCAGACGGACGGGTTGTAGCTAAATAAATCAGGAGTTTAGGAGCTTCTCCAGGTTTCTGAAGGTACCAGTTGAGGTAGCTACTAACACTCGTACTGGTTTTACATCTGAGAGAGACAGTCTGTCCTGGAACAACAGACTGAGATCCAGGAGACTGAGTCAGGACAGTTTGTCCCGATGAACCTGGAAAACATGAAAAAGAGGAGAAGGGTTATTGAGACAAATCCAGCTTGGAGAAAGATGATCAGCATCCAAACAGAAGAGTCTCATTTCTTTAACATGGAGAATAGATGGAAGAAGGTAAATGCTGCTCGTCTCAGTGTTTCTCCATCACAGCCGAACATCATTGTGGTGAACCTGGTTGCATCCTGAAGCAAAGTTTTCAGAAGAGAGTCTCACCCTGAACAAGGAGCCCCAGGGTGGCCAGCAGTGGAATCAGTGACATCATCATTGTGCTGCCGGCGTGTCAGTGGCTCTGAAAGGCCTGGACAGCCACTGATCAACACTGGCCTCTTAACGGCTGGGAGCAGAGAGGCAGGACAGATATGCAAACACACAGAGTCAGTGAACTGTAGCTGTCCTCAACATATCATGGTGTTTCCTCCTCAGTGCTGGGACAGCTGGCTGTTTGAATCATCCTCATGTTGATTAACAGAAACTCAGGATGCTGTGTAGTATTTACATATTCTGCTTTTTAAGTCAAGAAAATCTTTCCTTTTGCATGTACTAAATCATGTGAACGTCTTATTGTGATAAACTGTTTTTCAAGAGAGATCTGTCCAAGAGGGCAGCATGAAAACAGCATTAGGTCAATAAAGAGAATACAGACAACATAAATAGGCAAAGACAGCGGTCACACGCTACATTACAAATCATACAGAATCTACAGTGAACGTGCACATTCAGGTAATTGAAACTGAAAAGTAGTTTTTAAGCAACTTACTTAATTTTACAGAAAGTTAATTTGACCTTTTTTACTCACAACACTGGACAAAACAATACTAATGTTGTAAAAGACCTGAGATTAAATATGGATTATAAGAAAATATCAAATATATATTTAGATTGTAATTGCTGTCATTAGTAGAATAAGTTACAGTAATTGTCTACATCCACTGCAGAGACATGTTGCCTTCTGTGTCACAGTGTTAAACTGGTTCAGTCCTTATATGTCAGGCAGATGTGATGTTGTCTCACTTGGTCAACATTCATCAGCTACTACCAATATAAATGATGGCGTCCCCAGGCTCCATCCTGGGTCCTCTGCTGTTAAGACTTTCCATGCTGTGGTTGGATAATAGTAGGAGACATGGAATTACTTGTTATGTGTAGATGATAAACAGCTGTGCAGTACGTCATAATCACGGCAGGACGAAGTATTCTAGGAAAACAGTAACCTTTATTTAAAAATTGTTTACTATTACATCACTATTACTTTGATTTGGTTTGGTACAGAAATGTATCTTCTGTCTATCTGTTGGTCCAGGAGGTGAAAACAGGATTTTTATTATTTATATAAATTAGTCTTTGAAGCATAAAAATATAATATTTTAGAAATGAGTTTCTCTGACTCAGGACATTATTATTAGTCTAAATTATTGCTGCTCTTTTTGACCACGGCTGCTTGTTAATTGATAGCTCATCATGCTGCTGCCGGTGCTGGTGTTATCTCTCTATTAGGGTCTATTCGGGTCGGGTCTGGCTGTGCTCGGGCCCCCTTCAGATCGGATCTCTCTTTTTCAGGCAGTAATTTATGCATGTCAAGATCAGATAGGTCAAATCACACACTCAAAATTCATGGTCACATACACCAGTGGTTTCCAACCTTTTTGGTCTAAGGTACCCCCACAGCCCTGTCAGTTGAACTCACGTCCCACCTCATCGATTCCCACCTATCATGTACCAAATGTGTAACACTATTGATTATATATAAGTGGATATTATAACAATATTTTTTTCATACAATTGAAGTGTCACTGTTAAGGTTGGTTTGGTCGGCCATCATTCTACCACTTAGAGTGAAGCTGGATGTTCCAACCGTTTATCCATTACTTTTAGCTACCTGTTTAGACTTCTGTGCTCGCTTGCTAACTAGTTTTCATGCACTCTTACATAATTGTGACAGGTACAGTAGTGTTCAGGTGTTACAGCTGACTTAATATGTGAATATATTCTTTTAATCAAATCATAATTTCTGTTTTTTCAAATTAGTTGAGCTACTTCGCAATCTTTCCACGTACCCCCTGGAAACTGCAGAAGTAACCCCTGGGGTACAAGTACCCAGTGTTGTGCAAGGTCACACTTCATAAGAGTTTGCTCAACGCTCAGTTCACACAGATTAAAATGAACTAGTTCACATTCATAGTTCACAATTTTGAATTTTGAACCAGAATATGAACCAGTTCACATTCATTTCTTCCCTTTTTTTCCTTTACAAAATGCTGAGTTTGACTTGGGCTGTTGGCTCGTGGACCTTCTTGCTGTGACGTTGACAGGGACAACGCTAACCACTGAGCACATGCTGCCAAAGGTTTGATACAGGTTGGGTCCAACATTCTGGACCTGAGAAGACACCTACTGTATGTGTCCAAACCTAAATTAAATTTTCTGCCTTTCGTCAATCAGTTTGTTCAGTGACATGTACTGTATGGATTGTGGCACAGAATACATTATGTTTATGAAGCATCAGTGTTTCTGCCACAGAAAACATTTGTTGCATTGCAGATATGGAGCTTCAGTGTCCTGAGATTTCAGTGTGATGTGTGGACGTTGATGTTTCACATGTTGTGAATTTGGTTTGTGTCTCTTCAGGTTGTTAAGGTGGACTGTTTGAACTTCAGGAGGAAAACTGGTATGTGTGTGTTTCTTGCTTTTATATCCCAGTGGGGACTTTAACCAGAACGCACACTAACCCATGGGGTCACTGTGGGGACAGAAATTGAGGTCCCCGTGGGTGGAGACGGCTTTTTGAGGGTTAAGACTTGGTTTTAGGATACAGGTTAGATTAGGTTAATGTTAGGCACTAAATTGTGATGTTTACGGTTAGGGTACAACAAGCAGCTGTTACAATTTATAGTGGAGAAAAATTCAATCTTGAAGGGGAGCTGTGTACAGACAGGCACATACTGAATCTCTCGTTGTGGCAGTGAATTCAAATGTGAACACCTGGAATGCCATTAAAAAAATCTCCACAGACTTAAAAAGATCTAATCTTGGAGGAATATCCAGGTCTCAGGTCTTTAGTTGAAACTAAACACTGTTCTATTCACAGACAGCCGTTACGATGGGATTATAAGTATGAAGTGTGAGGGGACATATGAGGCATTTGGTACACAATCAGTTTGTTCAGTGACATGTACTGTATGGATTGTGGCACAGAATACATTATGTTTATGAAGCGTCAGTGTTTCTGCCACAGAAAACATTTGTTGCATTGCAGATATGGAGCTTCAGTGTCCTGAGATTTCAGTGTGATGTGTGGACGTTGATGTTTCACATGTTGTGAATCTGGTTTGTGTCTCTACATCAGTGGAGCTGACTCTGCTGTTGTTGTGGTTTTAATGGTCTGATTGGGCTTCTTCACTGGAACTGTTTTCTTCATTTGAGGAAACTTTCAGGTTGTTGATGAGGACTGTTTGAACTTCAGGAGGAAAACTGGTGCGTGTGTGTGTGTGTGTGTGTGTGTGTGTGTGTGTGTGTGTGTGAGTGTGTCCTCCGTGAACTGTATCAGTCTCTGCAGTAGCTTCCAGCTGCAGCAGGCAGTTCAGTTTCTGTTCAGTCTGACTGAGGGAGGTTTTTGTACGACGCTTTTTCACTGTGTGAACAACCACTGACTGTTGATGTAATGTGCACTCTGACAGTAGTAAACTGCTGCATCTTCAGCCTGGACTCCACTGATGGTCAGAGTGAAGTCAGTGTTTGATCCACTGCCTGTAAAACGACCTGGAACTCCAGACTGCAGCTCATCAGCCGTGGCAATAAGAAGTTTAGGAGCTTCTCCATCTCTCTGTTGGTACCAGTGCAAAAAGTGTTTGCCGCTGGAAAACCCTACATAAACTTTTGGGTTGACCCTACAGCTGATAGAGACCGAGCCTCCCAGAGCAGAGCTCACTGCTCCAGGCTGAGTCACTGTGACCTGGCCTCTGGACTCTGAGGATACAGAGACAAAAACATAAAGCAGCGTTGTGGTTTCGTCGGCTTCATTTCAGAGGGACGGATGTTCACAGAGGAGAGGAGTTTGATTCTCTGGACTTTACCTGTGAAGCAGCAGCAGAGGAGAGTCCAGATGAGGACGGAGAGCAAAGTCATGTTTTTGATGAGGAGGATTTCTGTGGCTTCTGTTGTCATGAAGGACAGCTGTCAGTCATCCAGTGTTCAACTCTCAGGACTATAAACTCTCCCAGAGCACTGGAGCATGGTGCTGCTGATGCAAAGTGGCTCTCTATGGAAATGCTCTGACTGACTCCAGCAGGGACTTGGATTACTCTGACGATGCTGTTTCTCAATGGATCAATACATTTACCAGAGTATTGATTAGTAATGTGTCAGTGATCATTTTCATGTTGATTGGTTTTGATGACTGTAGATACATTTTCTTTAAGAGCGTCTTTTTTTGGTTTAATTTAATGTTAAAATAATTAAAATTTCACATTTACATGAAGAAAAAAACATATTAAAATATGATTAATTGTGAAAATTGTGTCCTTGTTTGAACAATTTAATATGAAATAGTTCATTCTTTTAAAAACAGGAAGTGTTTATGTTGAGTTTGTTGTGTTCACAGTCAGAGAGCCGTGTCTCTCTGCAGTGAGAGGTTTTTGTACGGCGACTCAATCAGTTTGTATCACTGTGGTACACGTTCGGTGGAGGAACCAGACTGGATGTTAACTGTAAGTACCTTTAACTTCTACATGAACTCAAATTGAATATTTATGCAGTTTTTTACATAATAAAAAAAAGCTTTACGTGAATATTTTGGCTGATAGTTGAAATGTAATATTATTGCAGTGACCATTACTTCACTGTAATGCAGGCAGAATTCTGTCTGATGGAGAAACTCTTTAGTTACACTTCACATTTTCATTTTGACAGTTTGTACTTTCTTATCAATTTATTGTTTTCAAAAAGTACAGGTAGTTACTGAAGACAATATTTCGATTCATAATTTTGTCCTCAGAAAAAGTTTAAAACTGACTGAAAGAAAATGTTTTAATTGATTTAAATGTAATAATTATCAAATTGAAGCTGAAGATATCAACCAAGTATTTATTTAGTGAGTGTTTTATCTGGAAACATTGCAAATGTTTTACAAAATGTTCCTCCCAGACTGATTAATTCACATCCTCAATATAACCCATGAATAACACGGTATCATTGCAGCTGGTTTAACCACATGCTGTATTAGTAGGATTCATTTTATGAGTTGGAAAAAGCATTTCAGCACTTAAAAAGTTTGTTAGTATTGAGTCTGTCTTTAGTCATGGTTCAGTAGTGATGTCTGCTTAAAAGTGGAGAAAAAACAAATCTGAAAGTTTTGTAGTTTTTTCATATTGTGTAATTATTGAACACTGATGTTTAAGTTTTCCGCTTTCAACTTTTGATCTTTAGTACTGAAACATGTCTGTTGCCATGGTTCAGCAGTGATGCCTGTCTGTTGCCATGGTTACTGAGCTCAGAGAGGGAAGTGAAACACCGAAGATCAGTTTCATCCAGTCTGAGGAAGACCACCTGAACCAGCAGCCTCCTCTGCTGCAACCAACAGGGTGGAGTTAATTTCCTCTTTGTATGAACTTTCTTCATATTGTCTCTCTGTCTCCTCCTCCAGTGGGTCGAGTCGTCCCCACCCTGACGGTGCTGCCCCCCTCCAGCGAGGAGCTGCAGCAGGGGAAGGCCACGCTCATGTGCCTGGCCAACAAGGGCTTCCTCAGACTGGAGTCTGGCCTGGAAGGTGGACGGCAGCAGCAGCAGCTGGGAGGAGAGCAGGAGCCCCGGGGTGCTGGAGAAGGACGGCCACTACAGCTGGAGCAGCACCCTGAGGCTCCCTGCAGACCAGTGGAGGAAGGTGGGCTCTGTGACCTGTGAGGCCACCCAGGGCTCCCAGACTCCGCTCTCAGAGACGCTGAGGAGAGACCAGTGTCCCCAGTCCTGACCTGACTCACTGGGACTCTGCTACTGGTTTAACTCTGATACTGCTCTCACTCTGCACTCTGCAACTGTCTCTCTCTTTTATTTGACATGTTTCAATAACAATATTTACTAGCTTGTTGCAATGTTTCAATATTATTTCAGTGTTTCCAGATAATAAAGACATTTTCATCAAATCAGTTGGTTTAATTTTTTTAAATCAAAGTGGCTGAATGAGTTTCTTTAAATGGTAACACTGACTGTATGAAATCCAGAGAAAAACTGAGCTCACAAAAATGTTGTAATTTCTCCATGATGACTTTAGAAAGAATGAGTAACATTACATAATGTATATCCATACATACTGTATATTAAGAGACTTTATACAGTCAGACAAAACTCGTCACTATTGTTTGATTAGTCCAAACCAGTGATGGTTGTAGTATAAGGCCAATTTTTTTTTATCATAATCGATATGAATGTCTTCATGACTGAAACTATTTTCTGCTATAGTCATTACAGATTTGTCTGTAATAATAAACCTTTGGAACTAAATCCTGTGGTGGGAACACTTTAATCATCGAATCATCTCTTTTAAATAAGTATGAAAAATATTTTAAACATCTGAAATAAAAAGCAGTATGTCATCAGCATATAAAGGCAGCACGAAGTGTGTTAGTATGGAGTCAGGCCACCACGAGCCTCCAGACCAGCTTCAGTGCTCCTTGCCAAGTCTGTGGAGCTCTACTGGAGGATGAACACCTCCTCCACAAGATGTTCCCTCAGTTATATATACAACCTTTATTAATCAGGTCATCTGACTGAGATCAGACAAACCTGACTACAGCAGGTAGAGAGAAACACAAACAAAAGGACATATAGCATCAGAGACAGTCACAGACGTCACTACACAGATCTGAAGATGAGAGTTTATATTATATCATTTAGTCTTATGAAGATGGTGGTGGAGAGCGTTGTCTTAAAACTGGGTGTAACTGGGTTGAGATCTGGTGACTGTAAAGGCCAAAGCATTTCATTGAATTACATTATATATAATATATACATCATATTATATTCCTATATTTTAACTTTTGAACTATCTATTTATTCATTTTAGAACTAACAATATAAAAAAAAGACTGATTATTCTATATTCTCTGTAAAGGTTTCACTTTACCTCAAACTTTCTTGGGGGTGAATTCGGGCTGCAGAGGGAGGAGGACTCAAACTCAATCGAGGCGCACAGGGACAGTTCAGTAGTTTATTGAAAAAAGTGGAGATGAAAAACCTTACTGGCAGGGAAGCAAGTCCGAAAAGAATTAACTGAGGAACAGGTGAACAGGAATGTGGCAGGAAAGGGGTTCAGTCAAATAGGCAGGCAGACACAGATCAGGGTTCAGGTAAAGACTGCAGGTTGCAGATGCAGGGAGGCAAAGGCATGAAGCAACATAGCAACACTGACAGCACTGACGGGGGAAGAGCCAGGTATTAGTACTGACAGGGTGATTGGAGAAAGGAGACACAGGTGAGCAGGTGGGAGTCAGGTGACTGGGTCAGGTGGGAAAGTCTCAGGCCTTGTTCAGACTGCCAGCCCAAATCTGTTTTTTGGCAGATTGTATCCAGATTGATTTCAGAAAACCTCGACAGCAAAAATGAAATGCGATTTTGCGAATACTGATCCGAGCCACATTTGGAGGTGGTTTGAAATGCGATTCCAATCGGATTTCTACAGATGAGCCTCAGTCTGGACGCTGTGGCCGATCAAAGTGGATTTCAGTGTTTCCAGATAATAAAGACGTTTTCATCAAATCAGTTGGTTTAATATTTTTATATCAAAGTGGCTGAATGAGTTTCTCTAAATGGTAACACTGACTGTATGAAATCCAGAGAAAAACTGAGCTCACAAAAATGTTGTAATTTCTCCATGATGACTTTAGAAAGAATGAGTAACATTACATAATGTATAGCCATACATACTGTATATTAAGAGACTTTATACAGTCAGACAAATCTCGTCACTATTATTTGATTAGTCCAAACCAGTGATGGTTGTAGTATAAGGCCAAAATCTTTTGTCACAATCTATATGAATGCCTTCATGACTGAAACTATATTCTGCTATAGTCATTACAGATTTTTCTGTAATAATAAACCTTGGAACTAAATCCTGTGGTGGGAACACTTTAATCATCGAATCATCTCTTTTAAATAAGTATGAAAAATATTTTAAACATCTGAAATAAAAAGCAGTATGTCATCAGCATATAAAGGCAGCACGAAGTGTGTTAGTATGGAGTCAGGCCACCACGAGCCTCCAGACCAGCTTCAGTGCTCCTTGCCAAGTCTGTGGAGCTCTACTGGAGGGATGAACACCTCCTCCACAAGATGTTCCCTCAGTTATATATACAACCTTTATTAATCAGGTCATCTGACTGAGATCAGACAAACCTGACTACAGCAGGTAGAGAGAAACACAAACAAAAGGACATATAGCATCAGAGACAGTCACAGACGTCACTACACAGATCTGAAGATGAGAGTTTATATTATATCATTTAGTCTTATGAAGATGGTGGTGGAGAGCGTTGTCTTAAAACTGGGTGTAACTGGGTTGAGATCTGGTGACTGTAAAGGCCAAAGCATTTCATTGAATTACATTATATATAATATATACATCATATTATATTCCTATATTTTAACTTTTGAACTATCTATTTATTCATTTTAGAACTAACAATATAAAAAAAAGACTGATTATTCTATATTCTCTGTAAAGGTTTCACTTTACCTCAAACTTTCTTGGGGGTGAATTCGGGCTGCAGAGGGAGGAGGACTCAAACTCAATCGAGGCGCACAGGGACAGTTCAGTAGTTTATTGAAAAAAGTGGAGATGAAAAACCTTACTGGCAGGGAAGCAAGTCCGAAAAGAATTAACTGAGGAACAGGTGAACAGGAATGTGGCAGGAAAGGGGTTCAGTCAAATAGGCAGGCAGACACAGATCAGGGTTCAGGTAAAGACTGCAGGTTGCAGATGCAGGGAGGCAAAGGCATGAAGCAACATAGCAACACTGACAGCACTGACGGGGGAAGAGCCAGGTATTAGTACTGACAGGGTGATTGGAGAAAGGAGACACAGGTGAGCAGGTGGGAGTCAGGTGACTGGGTCAGGTGGGAAAGTCTCAGGCCTTGTTCAGACTGCCAGCCCAAATCTGTTTTTTGGCAGATTGTATCCAGATTGATTTCAGAAAACCTCGACAGCAAAAAATGAAATGCGATTTTGCGAATACTGATCCGAGCCACATTTGGAGGTGGTTTGAAATGCGATTCCAATCGGATTTCTACAGATGAGCCTCAGTCTGGACGCTGTGGCCGATCAAAGTGGATTTCAAAGTGTGTTTTGCGTCACTTACACCGTGACACACGACGACGTCAAATCCAGAGTGACGGAAGTGCGTCAGAGCGGCTCATGGATGATCTTATAATACATCCATGGAGCAGCAGAGCAGAATCCATGCTGCGCGCTGTCAAGTGCGACGAAGGAGTTCTGACTTGGGGCACGCGTACTGACAAAAACTAGGAAATGAGATCCATCCATCCATCCATCCATCTTCTTCCGCTTATCCGGGGCCGGGTCGCGGGGGCAGCAGTCTAAGCAGGGACTCCCAGACTTCCTTCGCCCCAGACACTTCCTCCAGCTCCTCCGGGGGGATCCCGAGGCGTTCCCAGGCCAGCCGAGAGACATAGTCCCTCCAGCGTGTCCTGGGTCTTCCCCGGGGCCGCCTCCCGGTGGGACATGCCCAGAACACCTCCCGAGGGAGGCGTCCAGATCAGATGCCCTAGCCACCTCAGCTGGCTCCTCTCGGCGATGGAGGAGCAGCGGCTCTACTCGAGCTCCCCGTGTGACTGAGCTCCTCACCCTATCTCTAAGGGCGCCCAGCCACTCGGCGGAGGAAGCCCATTTCGCCGCTTGTATCCATGATCTTGTCCTTTCGGTCACTACCCAAAGCTCATGACCATAGGTGAGGGCAGGGCGTGGAACCATAAATCGAGAGCTTTGTCTTCGACTCAGCTCCTTCTTTTCTGATACAGCGGATCACTGCAGGCGCTGCAGATCCGCCTGTCAATGATGATCAGTGAAAAGAACTCTAATCTTTATTATATTCCTATATTTTAACTTTTGAACTATCTATTTATTCATTTTAGAACTAACAATATAAAAAGACTGATTATTCTATATTCTCTGTAAAGGTTTCACTTTACCTCAAACTTTCTTGGGGTGAATTCGGGCTGCAGAGGAGGAGGACTCAAACTCAATCGAGGCGCACAGGGACAGTTCAGTAGTTTATTGAAAAAGTGGAGATGAAAACCTTACTGGCAGGGAAGCAAGTCCGAAAAGAATTAACTGAGGAACAGGTGAACAGGAATGTGGCAGGAAAGGGGTTCAGTCAAATAGGCAGGCAGACACAGATCAGGGTTCAGGTAAAGACTGCAGGTTGCAGATGCAGGAGGCAAAGGCATGAAGCAACATAGCAACACTGACAGCACTGACGGGGGAAGAGCCAGGTATTAGTACTGACAGGGTGATTGGAGAAAGGAGACACAGGTGAGCAGGTGGGAGTCAGGTGACTGGGTCAGGTGGGAAAGTCTCAGGCCTTGTTCAGACTGCCAGCCCAAATCTGTTTTTTGGCAGATTGTATCCAGATTGATTTCAGAAAACCTCGACAGCAAAAAATGAAATGCGATTTTGCGAATACTGATCCGAGCCACATTTGGAGGTGGTTTGAAATGCGATTTTGCGAATACTGATCCGAGCCACATTTGGAGGTGGTTTGAAATGCGATTCCAATCGGATTTCTACAGATGAGCCTCAGTCTGGACGCTGTGGCCGATCAAAGTGGATTTCAAAGTGTGTTTTGCGTCACTTACACCGTGACACACGACGGCGTCAAATCCAGAGTGACGGAAGTGCGTCAGAGCGGCTCATGGATGATCTTATAATACATCCATGGAGCAGCAGAGCAGAATCCATGCTGCGCTGTCAGTCATCCAGTGTTCAACTCTCAGGACTATAAACTCTCCCAGAGCACTGGAGCATGGTGCTGCTGATGCAAAGTTTTCAGAAGAGAGTCTCACCCTGAACAAGGAGCCCCAGGGTGGCCAGCAGTGGAATCAGTGACATCATCATTGTGCTGCCGGCGTGTCAGTGGCTCTGAAAGGACACCCTCCGACACTGGCTGAAATTCTGTCCATATAAATTATGAACAGAATGACAAAGGGCAGCCTGGCAGTCCAACATGCAGGGAACAGGTCTGACTTACTGCCGGTTGCGACAGCTCCTGCTGTTATACAGGGACACTTAGCAGAGACTGTTAGAGCACTCAGCGCCCGGGCACGGTCATTTCTCCAGATCCACAAAGCACATGTGGACTGGTTGCAATGTGAATCGAGCACCCGATGGAGAGTATAGAGCTGGTCCAGTGTTCCACGACAAAACCACTCTGCTCCTCCTGAATGGTTGACTATCAAATGAGATCCTATTTCTCCAATATTAGCTTCTCTGCACTGGCTCCTGGAAAATCCAGAGAATTTAAAATCCTTCTCCTCACCTACAAAGCTGCTACAATTATTACTATAGTCTTATTATTATCATCATTATTCTATCACTATCATTCCTATTATTATTACTTTATTAATATTACCAGTATCATTACATTATTATTATTTTAAAAATTTCACTTTTACATAAAGGTAAAACATATATTAAAATGTGATTAATTCTGAAAATTGTGTCCCTGTTTGATCAATATAATATGAAATAATTAATTATTTTAAAAATTTCACTTTTACATAAAGGTAAAACATATATTAAAATGTGATTAATTCTGAAAATTGTGTCCCTGTTTGATCAATATAATATGAAATAATTAATTATTTTAAAAATTTCACTTTTACATAAAGGTAAAACATATATTAAAATGTGATTAATTCTGAAAATTGTGTCCCTGTTTGATCAATATAATATGAAATAATTAATTATTTTAAAAATTTCACTTTTACATAAAGGTAAAACATATATTAAAATGTGATTAATTCTGAAAATTGTGTCCCTGTTTGATCAATATAATATGAAATAATTAATTATTTTAAAAATTTCACTTTTACATAAAGGTAAAACATATATTAAAATGTGATTAATTCTGAAAATTGTGTCCCTGTTTGATCAATATAATATGAAATAATTAATTATTTTAAAAATTTCACTTTTACATAAAGGTAAAACATATATTAAAATGTGATTAATTCTGAAAATTGTGTCCCTGTTTGATCAATATAATATGAAATAATTAATTATTTTAAAAATTTCACTTTTACATAAAGGTAAAACATATATTAAAATGTGATTAATTCTGAAAATTGTGTCCCTGTTTGATCAATATAATATGAAATAATTAATTATTTTAAAAATTTCACTTTTACATAAAGGTAAAACATATATTAAAATGTGATTAATTCTGAAAATTGTGTCCCTGTTTGATCAATATAATATGAAATAATTAATTATTTTAAAAATTTCACTTTTACATAAAGGTAAAACATATATTAAAATGTGATTAATTCTGAAAATTGTGTCCCTGTTTGATCAATATAATATGAAATAATTAATTATTTTAAAAATTTCACTTTTACATAAAGGTAAAACATATATTAAAATGTGATTAATTCTGAAAATTGTGTCCCTGTTTGATCAATATAATATGAAATAATTAATTATTTTAAAAATTTCACTTTTACATAAAGGTAAAACATATATTAAAATGTGATTAATTCTGAAAATTGTGTCCCTGTTTGATCAATATAATATGAAATAATTAATTATTTTAAAAATTTCACTTTTACATAAAGGTAAAACATATATTAAAATGTGATTAATTCTGAAAATTGTGTCCCTGTTTGATCAATATAATATGAAATAATTAATTATTTTAAAAATTTCACTTTTACATAAAGGTAAAACATATATTAAAATGTGATTAATTCTGAAAATTGTGTCCCTGTTTGATCAATATAATATGAAATAATTAATTATTTTAAAAATTTCACTTTTACATAAAGGTAAAACATATATTAAAATGTGATTAATTCTGAAAATTGTGTCCCTGTTTGATCAATATAATATGAAATAATTAATTATTATGTAGATGATAAACAGCTGTGCAGTAGTCATAATCAGGACAAAGTATTCAAATCAGTAATTCTTTAAAATGACTATTAATCACTTTTTTGATTTGGTTTGGTACAGAAATGTATCTTCTGTCTATCTGTTGGTCAGGAGGTGAAAACAGGATTTTTATTATTTATATAAATTAGTCTTTGAAGCATATAAAAATATAATATTTTAATGAGTTTCTCTGACTCAGGACATTATAATTAGTCTAAAGTATTTGCTCTATTTGACCACAGTGCTTGTTTGATAGCTCATCACTGCTGCAGGTGCTGGTGTTATCTCTCTGTGTATTCAATTCAATTCAATTCAATTTTGTTTATATAGCGCCTATTCATAACATCTCATTGTGTTTCTACAGATAGGTCTAGAGACTTTTGTAATGTTAATTACAGACAAAATATGTCATTCAACTATTTGGGTTCTGGCTGTGTGGTCAGATCGGATCTCTCTTTTTCAGGCAGTAATTTATGCATGTCAAGTTCAGGTAGGTCAAATCACATCAGGTTCATGGTCACATACACCAGTGGTTTCAACCTTTTGGTCTAAGGTCCCCACAGCCCTGTCAGTTGAACTCAGTACCACTTCATTAATTCCTATCATGACCAAATGTATAACACTATTGATTATATATAAGTGGATATTATTTTAAAAAAATTCATACAATTGAAGTGTCACTGTTAAGGTTGGTTTGGTGGCCATCATTCTACCACTTAGAGTGAAGCTGGATGTTCAACCGTTTATCCATTACTTTCAGAAGTTTTTGACTTCTGTGCTGCTGCTCAAATAGTTTTCAATCTCTCACTGTGTCTTACTCTTCTCTGTTTTTCAAATTAGTTGAGCTACTTGCAGTCTTTCCTGCTGGTAACTGCAGTACCCCTGGTGTCAAGTACAGTGTTGTGCAAGGTCACACTTCATGAACTCAGCTCAGTTCACTTAAAAGACTGTTCACATTCATTTCTTCCTTTTATTCTACAAAAGCTGAGTTTGACTTGGGCTGTTGGCTCGTGGTCTTACCCCTTAATGTTTCTTGATCATCACTCTGCAGATATTTCCCAAGACTGGTCAGATGCTTCAGCTCGATGTGTTGTTCAAAACTCTGAAATCAGATTCTGTGACCCAAATGGTATGTGTAAAGCACAGTGTGAGCACGTTCAGATCATTCATGCACAACACTGCAAGTACTGGTTGGGACACAATCATACAACACCTAGTGAAATTCCTTCTCTGCATTTACCTATAGTATTACGAGCAGTGTCCACTGTTTCAGATGTCAAACTCCACAGAGAGGACTGATGGAGAAAGGACCTTCAGTCTGACAGTGACAACTAACCACTGAGCCACCATGCCACAGGTTTGATGCAGATTGGGTCCAACATTCTGGACCTGAAGACACCTATGTATGTGTCAACTAAATTAATTTTCTGCCTTTAGTCAATCAGTTTGTTCAGTGACATGTACTGTATGGATTGTGGCACAGAATACATTATGTTTATGTCAGTGTTTCTCCATCACAGCAGAACATCATTGTGGTGAACCTGGTTGCATCCTGAAGCAAAGTTTTCAGAAGAGTCTCATTTCTTTAACATGGAGAATAGATGGAAGAAGGTAAATGCTGCTCGTCTCAGTGTTTCTCCATCACAGCAGAACATCATTGTGGTGAACCTGGTTGCATCCTGAAGCAAAGTTTTCAGAAGAGTCTCATTTCTTTAACATGGAGAATAGATGGAAGAAGGTAAATGCTGCTCGTCTCAGTGTTTCTCCATCACAGCAGAACATCATTGTGGTGAACCTGGTTGCATCCTGAAGCAAAGTTTTCAGAAGAGTCTCATTTCTTTAACATGGAGAATAGATGGAAGAAGGTAAATGCTGCTCGTCTCAGTGTTTCTCCATCACAGCAGAACATCATTGTGGTGAACCTGGTTGCATCCTGAAGCAAAGTTTTCAGAAGAGTCTCACCCTGAACAAGGAGCCCCAGGGTGGCCAGCAGTGGAATCAGTGACATCATCATTGTGCTGCCGGCGTGTCAGTGGCTCTGAAAGGCCTGGACAGCCACTGATCAACACTGGCCTCTTAACGGCTGGGAGCAGAGAGGCAGGACAGATATGCAAACACACAGAGTCAGTGAACTGTATCAGTCTCTGCAGTGAGAGGTTTTGTACGACGCTTTTCACTGTGTGAACACAGCTGACTGTTGATCTTGTGTTCACCCTGACAGTAGTAAACTGCTGCATCTTCAGCCTGGACTCCACTGATGGTCAGAGTGAAGTCTGTCTTTGATCCACTTCCTGAAAAACGACTTGGACTCCTGATGCTGATTTCAGAATGAGCAGTTTAGGAGTTTCTCCATCTTTCTGTTGGTACCAGGCTAAAATGTAGTCAGAACCATCATAGTGCACAGCAGGACTGGTCCTACAGCTGATGGAGACGGAGCCTCCCAGAGCAGAGCGCACTGCTCCAGGCTGAGTCACTGTGACCTGGCCTCTGGACTCTGAGGATACAGAGACAAAAACAGCAGCGGTGGTTTCGGCTTCATTTCAGAGGGACGGATGTTCACAGAGGAGAGGAGTTTGATTCTCTGGACTTTACCTGTGAAGCAGCAGCAGAGGAGAGTCCAGATGAGGACGGAGAGCAAAGTCATGTTTTTGATGAGGAGGATTTCTGTGGCTTCTGTTGTCATGAAGGACAGCTGTCAGTCATCCAGTGTTCAACTCTCAGGACTATAAACTCTCCCAGAGCACTGGAGCATGGTGCTGCTGATGCAAAGTGGCTCTATGGAAATGCTCTGACTGACTCCAGCAGGGACTTGGATTACTGACGATGTTGCTGTTTCTCAATGGATCAATACATTTACCAGAGTATTGATTAATAATGTGTCAGTGATCATTTTCATGTGGATTGGTTTTGATGACTGCAGATACATTTTCTTTAAGAGTGTTTTTGGTTTAATTTAATGAAAATAATTAAAATTTCACATTTACATAAAGGTAAAACATATATTAAAATGTGATTAAAAATTGTGTCCCTGTTTGATCAATATAATATGAAATAGTTAATTATTTTAAAAACAGGAGTGTTTATGTTGAGTTTGTTGTGTTCAAAGTCAGAGAGCCGTGTCTCTCTGCAGTGAGAGGTTTTGCACGACGACTCAATCAGTTTGTATCACTGTGGACTTTCGGTGGAGGAACCAGACTGGATGTTAACTGTAAGTACCTTTAACTTCTACATGAACTCAAATTTAATATTTATTCAGTTTTTACATAATAAAACAAGCTTTAATTGAAGATTTTGGCTGATAGTTGAAATGTAATATTATTGCAGTGACCATTACTTCACTGTAATACAGGCAGAATTCTGATGGAAAAACTCTTAGTTACACTTCACATTTTCATTTTGACAGTTTGTACTTTCTTATCATTTTAAAAGTACAGGTAGTTATTGAAAAATATTTAATTCATAATTTTGTCCTCAGAAAAGTTTCAAAACTGACTGAAAGAAAATGTTTTAATTGATTTAAATGTAATAAATATCAAATTTAAGCTGAAGATATCAACCAAGTATTTATTTAGTGAGTGTTTTATAAACATTGCAAGTGTTTTACAAAATCTTCCTCCCAGACTGATTAATTCACATCCTCAGTATAACCTATGAATAACACGGTATCACTGCAGCTGGTTTAACCACATGCTGTATTAGTAGGATTCATTTTATGAGTTGGAAAGCATTTCAGCACTTAAAAAGTTTATTAGTAGTGAAGTCTGCCTTTAGTCATGGTTCAGTAGTGATGTCTTTAAAAGTGAGAAAAACAAATCTGAAAGTTTTGTAGTTTTTCATATTGTGTAATTATTGAACACTGATGTTTAAGTTTGTTAATTAAACTAAAAAAGAGTTTCCGCTTTCAACTTTTTATCTTTAGTACTGAAACATGTCTGTTGCCATGGTTCAGCAGTGATGCCTGTCTGTTGCCATGGTTACTGAGCTCAGAGGGAAGTGAAACAAGATCAGTTTCATCCAATCTGAGGAAGACCACCTGAACCAGCAGCCTCTGCTGCAACCAACAGGGTGGAGTGTATTTCTTGTATGAACTTTTCATATTGTCTCTGTCTCTCCTCCAGTGGGTCGAGTCGTCCCCACCCTGACGGTGCTGCCCCTCCAGCGAGGAGCTGCAGCAGGGGCCACTCATGTGCCTGGCCAAAGGGCTTCCCCTCAGACTGGAGTCTGGCCTGGAAGGTGGACGGCAGCAGCAGCAGCAGCAGCAGCTGGGAGGAGCAGGAGCCCGGGTGCTGGAGAAGGACGGCCACTACAGCTGGAGCAGCACCCTGAGGCTCCCTGCAGACCAGTGGAGGAAGGTGGGCTCTGTGACCTGTGAGGCCACCCAGGGCTCCCAGACTCCGCTCTCAGAGACGCTGAGGAGAGACCAGTGTCCCCAGTCCTGACCTGACTCACTGGGACTCTGCTACTGGTTTAACTCTGATACTGCTCTCACTCTGCACTCTGCAACTGTCTCTCTCTTTTATTTGACATGTTTCAATAACAATATTTACTAGCTTGTTGCAATGTTTCAATATTATTTCAGTGTTTCCAGATAATAAAGACGTTTTCAAATCAGTTGGTTTAATTTTTTTTTATATCAAAGTGGCTTTTCAAATGGTAACACTGACTGTATGAAATCCAGAGAAAAACTGAGCTCACAAAATGTTGTAATTTCTCCATGATGACTTTAGAAAGAATGAGTAACATTACATAATGTATAGCCATAGCTACTTTATATTAAGAGACTTTATACAGTCAGACAAAAGTCGTCACTATTGTTTGATTAGTCCAAACCAGTGATGGTTGTGGTATAAGGCCACTTTTTTATCATAAAGTTTTGAATGCCTTGTTGACTGAAACTATTTTCTGCTATAGTCATTACAGTTTTCTCTGTAATAATAAACCTTTGGAACAAAATCCTGTGGTGGGAACACTTTAATGAACACTCATCAAATCATCTCTTATTACTGAATTGTTTTAATGGTAAGCACTATAATATTGTCATTATTTTAGGTGTATCCAAAGAACATGAATTATCCTTAAAAAAAGGAATTATGAAAAATATTTTAAACATCTGAAATAAAAAGCAGTATATCATCAACATAGAAAGACACAAAACGATTGTTTTCTTCATATTTAACCCTGAAAATATTTTCATACTGCTTCTGCTGAAGAGTTCAACTGCAAAGACAAATAAAAGAGATGATAAAAGGAAATAATTTAATTTTTACTGATTTACATATTACATAAATCATTTAGGGTTACAACAATAAAATACATGTGTTTGCTGGAATACATTTTGTCAGTAAATCATGATATTCTCACTAAAACTCTGAAACATTGCTTTTGAGAAAGTGGCCATATTGCTTTCCAGGTATGGTATGAGGATGTGGAGGATGCAGCTGTTGGGAAGCTGACTTTCAGAAGCTTGGAAGTCAAACAAAAATGGAAATTTAGACGATGTACAGTCAGTGGTCACAATCTATTGCAAATCAGTAGCCAACATCTGTGCCATAACATCTGTCATAATGTTTTTTTACTATGTCAAAAATGTTTAAATTCACTTATATGTTCATTACTGAGGTCATATAAAGGTGAGGTTGTACTGGACTACATTATTTTGAGAGGTGTTTCTAAGCATTTCACCTCCCTATTTACATATATGAGGGGGGCAAAATATTAGAAACACTTCTGAATATAATGCAGTCGAGTGCAAAACCATCACTAACTACTCCATGCTAAAATATTATTTAACTGAAATCTCTATGACAGTGTCAACAAACTGAACAGTAGAGGCATCATAAAAGTATTACTTAGTGTTACTATACTACTATTATTAGTCAATGTTTACAGCTCCCGTTTATATATTATATTTATTACTACCGTTTATACCTGCATACATCACAATTTGTATCTATGTATATACACACACACAGTAAATATAGTATATATAAAAACATGGGTGACAACTGACAGGAAAAGGCAGCATGAAGTGTGTTAGTATGGAGTCAGGCCACCACGAGCCTCCAGAACAGCTTCAGGGCTCCTTGCCAAGTCTGTGGAGCTCTACTGGAGGGATGAACACCTCCTCCACAAGATGTTCCCTCAGTTATATGTACAACCTTTATTAATCAGGTCATCTGACTGAGATCAGACAGACCTGAGTACAGCAGGTAGAGAGAAACACACAAACTAGGACTACAGCATCAGAGAAGTCACAGACTCACTACACAGATTGAAGATGAGAGTTTATATTATATCATTTGGTCATGGAGATGGTGGTGGAGCGTTGTCTTCGTTGGTCCAAAACCTTCCACAGGTGTGAAACTGGGTTGAGATCTGACTGTAAAGGAGCATGTTATTCACATCATTTTCATCCTCACCAAACAGATCAGTGAGCCTGAGCACTGAAACATGTTTCTCCACTCTTTCATTCAGCTTTCCTGTATATATATATATTTATTTATACTACCTGTGAACCGTCACAGTCACACTTATATATATATATATATATATTTTATATATTATATATATATATATATGGTCAATACTTGACAGTTCTTTTTTATCTACAGACTTAGCTAACAGAGTCCTGCCACCTTCAGAAGTTTTTATGACTCTGCTGTTGTACAGATGTGATGAACAGATCAGGGCTTTGAACTGTTTCAAAGTGCAGCAGAGCACAGCTCAATCAAAGTCAAAGGAGCTGGTTGAGCTGACCAGAAGTGAACTTTCCATCAGTCAGTGTGACATGGTCTGAAGTACCTGGGAGTATGCCAGACAACAAACTGACTGGACAGAACACTCAGGCTGTTTATAGGAACCAATCTATTTTACACTGAGTCCTTCAACATCATGACAATGCTGAAGATGTTCATGAGTCTGTGGTCAGTGCTATCCTGTATGCTGTTCAGCTCAGCAGGCTAAAGGTACAACAGACTCAATAAACTGATCCAGGCCAGTGACATTGTTAGCTGGACCTCTGGCAGGTGTCAGAGAGGAGGAGCTAAACTCATGCCATCTTGGACAGCTCTCCCACTCCAGAGTGCTGGTCAAGCAAAGGAGCACCTCAGCGGAGCTCATCACCAGCACCACAGAGCGCCCAGGAAGCATTCCTGCCTGTGGCCATCAAACTATTCAATTCCTTCTAGGGTTAGTCTGTTTGACCCTAGGTCACTAAACTGGACATTGAGATTACATCTCCACCATAATTAATAAATTGTACAATATTCTGTAATACCTGTGAATATTAGTTTCCTTGTTAGTCATTTATTGCTACTGAAACTTATACCTCAATTATCTTCACTGTGTCACCTGCTTATTAATATTATTTATTACATAAGGAGATGAAGACTGTACTTTCATCACCAACCAGTAAACCCAGGTACTTGACATAGTTTATCTTATACTTATACCGAAGGATACTTAATTTATTTCTGACCTGAAAGTTTACAAGTACTTTCTCCTGTGTCTCAACAGCTACTGTAACAAGAGTTTATCAATAAAATTCTGATTCAGTGATTATATATAAAAAAAAAAAAACTTTGTCCTTCATGTGTGGTTTCATCCTGAGCTGTCCTCTACAGAGGCCTGCTTGATTCTCGAATATCTTTGCTGTTCAGTACTGCACTCTTCTGGACAGATGGTGTTCTTCAGATCTGCTGTTCAGTTTGTCACTGAGAGTGTGATGACCACAGGACCATGTTGTTCACCTTAGGTTCTGGTCTTCTCTGAGTGGTACTTCTCAATTTCTCAGCTTTTTCCTGAGTTGCCAGCTTGTTCAGTCAAACAGTCAGTTTGTACACACATGTCAGGCTGGAGACCATTTTCAGTCTGGATCTGAAGTCCCAGGATCTTGGACATTCTCTACATTTGGAAAATCATGATCAGTTTAATTATATAAGCAGATGTTTGTAACTATGCCAGCTACTTGTTATTCATATTTTAGATCACAGCAGTTATGTGTGGATTTCAGCTCTTTACAACATTGGGTCTTGTCTTTTATATGTGCTGTTCACTGATTTTCATTTCTCTGATTTTCCTTTAATGCTTTTTTAATTCTGTTTTCATTTGTTTTTCAATTGAATACAGTTCTTTAGTTAACACTGAGCATAGTTCTTCGAAGTTATTGTTTTATAACAACATCACATGTGCTAATTGACTAGTTACTGTAATAACATTACAGAGTTCATCTATCTGTTTATTCAGACATTTGTTGACTGGTTCAACATGAGACCAGGTTTCTCTGCAGTCAATCATTTCAGTCATCATATCATACATGAAATCTTGTATCACTGGATGATCATGCTGTGGTAAAATTGTTCATGTCCATCTGGTGAGCTATCATTCACATGATTCATCTCATAATCAGTTTTTTTTAATTTTTTTTTTTTTTTTTCACTTTTTTTTTTATATATATATTTATATATATATATATACACTGTATATATATATTTATATATATGCATATGAGTGCACTGCCTGTCTAAAATCCTGTTTTTATCTGCCCATACATTACATTTATTTCATTTTATCATTACTGTACACTTGCCTACCACAGTATTATATTTTATTTCGTATTATATGATATATAATATATATATCATATTATATTCCTATATTTTTACTTCTGCACTATTTTATGTTTGACTCATCTGATTGAGCACTTTAGAACTAAAAATATTATTTAAAAAGATAACTGCCAATGACTGCTTCACTGTAACTGTTGTGTATTTGACAATAAATAACTTGAAACTGAAGTAAACTATGACAGAAAGCTTCTATTGGATTGCATTAGGCTTTACAGGTGTACCTAATAAAGTGGACACTGAGTGTATATCTCTGCTTCATGAATAGTGTAAAATATTTTGGGTCTAAAGAGAACATTACTGTTTTAAAGTGTTGTTTGTATGCATTTCTTGAATGTGTTAAATAGCTAATTAACCTATTTATCCATCAGTTTGATTTCTCTGCTTACTTTGTGTTACATTCTGGTTTCTTCTTGACTAATTCAGTATTCTCAGTGAGTTTGAAAAAAGAGGTTGCCTAACAAATCAGTCAAAGATTAAACATTTTCTCCAGAACAAATAATTCAGAGTTTTGTGTTTAAATTCCTTGTTGAACCATTTTTTTTCCTGATTGAAACTTTGCTGTAAAACCGTGTTTGAGTAAACTGTAACAGTGTGATAATGTCTCAAACACTGTTAGTCAGTAATAATAAAATACTCTGCTGAATTCTATGAAAAATATTTCCACAATAAAAATATAACTTTTTAACACAATCATGAGTTTTCTTTCAGAGAAGCTTCTAATGTTTTAGTTTCAGTGCAGCTGTTGAGTCAGATCAGTTCCTCTCCAGCTGAGGGAGGTTTTTGTACGACGTTGTATCACTGTGTGAACGGGAAGCTGCCACTCTGCTGACAGTAGTAAACTCCTGAATCTTCAGCCTGAACTCCACTGATGGTCAGAGTGAAGTCAGTCCCAGATCCACTTCCACTAAAACGACCTGGAACTCCAGAGTGACGGTTTGTAGCTCGATAAATCAGGAGTTTAGGAGCTTCTCCAGGTTTCTGAAGGTACCAGTGGAGGTAGCTGACACCATCACTATGAACACTGTACTGGTTTTACATCTGAGAGAGACAGTCTGTCCTGGAACAACAGACTGAGATCCAGGAGACTGAGTCAGGACGATTTGTCCTGATGAACCTGGAAAACATGAAAAAGAGGAGAAGGGTTATTGAGACAAATCCAGCTTGGAGAAAGATGATCAGCATCCAAACAGAAGAGTCTCATTTCTTTAACATGGAGAATAGATGGAAGAAGGTAAATGCTGCTCGTTTCACAGCAGAACATCATTGTGGTGAACCTGGTTGCATCCTGAAGCAAAGTTTTCAGAAGAGAGTCTCACCCTGAACAAGGAGCCCCAGGGTGGCCAGCAGTGGAATCAGTGACATCATCATTGTGCTGCCGGCGTGTCAGTGGCTCTGAAAGGCCTGGACAGCCACTGATCAACACTGGCCTCTTAACGGCTGGGAGCAGAGAGGCAGGACAGATATGCAAACACACAGAGTCAGTGAACTGTAGCTGTCCTCAACATATCATGGTGTTTCCTCCTCAGTGCTGGGACAGCTGGCTGTTTGAATCATCCTCATGTTGATTAACAGAAACTGCAGATCTGTTATTTTCTTTCACTTAGGCAAATGATGTTTTTTGCATTTGAAACAACATTCTGATGCAATTTCAGCTTTTGTGATCTGTTTTTCAGTAATTGTCTGTTCAGAGTGATAAAGGTTGTGATGAACACAGCAAAATGAGAAAATGTCAGACAGCTTCTGCAGATACAGATACATTCTCTTTCATAAGTGATGATTGAGAATTATTTTGAACTAACATTGTTTTCACTTTAAAAGTTAATTTACTAAGAAAAATTTTTTTTAAAAGAGATACAAAAGTAGAGAAACAGCATTAGGTCAATAAATACAATACCTAATCATAAATACAGAGGAAAGTCACACTGAAATCATCAGAATCATTTATACAGGTAATTGAAATTGCAAACTAGTTTTTAAGAAACTAACTGCATTTTACAGAAAGTTCATTTCAACTTTTTTACTGACCACAACACTTGACCAAACATCAAAGTTAAAGAGTAAATCACAGTAAACGTCTATATCGACTGCACTTATCTGTCAGGCAGACATGATGTTGTCTCACTTGGTCAACATTCATCAGCTACTACCAATATAAATGATGGCGTCCCCCCAGGCTCCATCCTGGGTCCTCTGTAGTTCAGACATGCTGGTGTTGCTGAAACTTAGTGGAACTGATTTTTTATAGCCATGCAGATTGTAAGAGCCAGAAGTACAAAAATGTGTTGCAGATATATTTTTTGATAGAGTATAATACAATAATATATAACATTTTGAAATTGTTTACGATTATGTAACATCATTACGTTTTGTACAATCTTGTATTGAACAGTAATTGTTGTTAATGTTATAGTAACTATAATTCTTCAGTTCTTGAAATGCTCCTTTACTGCTGATGATGACATCCTGCCCAAAAGCTTCCAGTTGGAGTTAATTAGATTGGGGAGCGAAACATGTTTTGATCAAGTCCAGAGAAAACAAATAACTTTTCATCTTTTCATAGTAAACATGTGAAATAGAGTTAGCGGCTTCTGGAGCGATTTGTTTCGCATCAAACTCATTTCTTTTACACATATAAGATGTGGTAATTTGGAAAACAAAACAGAGTGCCACTACACAGATGATACACAGTTGTACAGTTTTACATCACCAAATGATTTCTGTTGGTTGATAAACGTTTATTGTTTTCTTCAGAACCATTTCTTGAATGTCACAAATTCCCCACAGCTGATGAAAGACAAAACTAAAGTTGTCATATTTGGAACAACTCAAAATCTCTGTACTAAATGTCAACAGTTCACTGACAACCTCAATGCACTGAATACTGTGTGTCCAAACCATTTTGATACTTCTTGCAAAGATTGTTCAAGTAGTGCTTCAAAACCTCTTCAGCTGTCTGTTGAAAGTTGAATTATTATTTTCCTTTAGTTTGTTCAATATCAGAAAAACTGTAAGAGGTTTGTGGAACAGTGCCTGAAGCATCTGTCTGTATGAAGTTCAGAGGTTGAAGTTAATTAATGTAACTTTTTTTTGGACTTACTGTGCAACCTCACTGATCAATTTTTTTTAATATATGTTATCTTTTCAGTTCTGTGAATTTGTTCTTCCAGCTTCATGATCTCGATCTCTCTCTCCTGTCTCAGTTTTACTGTGTCAGATGGAGATCAGGGTGATGTCTGCAGGAGAACGGGGGAGCCAGGCTTCATGATTTAATTTATCCACTAAGCTCCTGTTTGGAAATGAATGAGTGGACAGTGTTGGATTGAAGTGATTTTAAAATGAATCTGTGAAACTGACTCTGTTAGATATGTTTGTGCTTTTAACATGTGTGGGCTGCTTCACTGAACTGTATCAGTCTCTGCAGTAGCTTCCAGCTGCAGCAGGCAGTTCAGTTTCTGTTCAGTCTGACTGAGGGAGGTTTTTGTACGACGCTTTTTCACTGTGTGAACACCTCCTGACTGTTGATATAATGATAACTCTGACAGTAGTAAACTGCTGCATCTTCAGCCTGGACTCCACTGATGGTCAGAGTGAAGTCAACTCCATTCCCTGCTCCACTTCCACTGAATCTGGAGGAGATTCCAGAAGATGTTTCCGATGTTCTGTAGATCAGAGGTTTAGGAGCTTCTCCAGTTTTCTGTTGGTACCAGGCCAGGTAGTATTTTGAACCAGTGTAGTGAGCAACTGTTGGACTGGCCTTACAGTCAATAGAGACACTTTGACCCAGCTGCACTGCTTTGGCTGCTGGCTGAGTCACGACAACATTTTGTCCAACAGACCCTGAGGAGAGAGAAGAAACACGGGACATGAGACGGTGAGGTGAAACTCAGCTACACTCCAAATGATTTTCACATCACAGAAAAATGATTTTCCTCACCCTGAGTGAAGCAGAGGAGAGTCCAGATGAGGACGGAGAGCAAAGTCATGTTTTTGATGAGGAGGATTTCTGTGGCTTCTGTTGTCATGAAGGACAGCTGTCAGTCATCCAGTGTTCAACTCTCAGGACTATAAACTCTCCCAGAGCACTGGAGCATGGTGCTGCTGATGCAAAGTGGCTCTCTATGGAAATGCTCTGACTGACTCCAGCAGGGACTTGGATTACTCTGACGATGCTGTTTCTCAATGGATCAATACATTTTCCAGAGTATTGATTAATAATGTGTCAGTGATCATTTTCATGTGGATTAGTTTTGATGACTGCAGATACATTTTTATTACAAGTGTCATGTTTTTGGTTTAGTTGAAAAATAAAGAATAATAATTAAAATTTCACATTTACATAAAGGTAAAAACATATTAAAATGTGATTAATTCTGAAAATTGTGTCCCTGTTTGATCAATATAATATGAAATAGTTAATTACTTTAAAAACATGGAGTGTTGATGTTGAGTTTGTTGTGTTCAAAGTCAGAGAACCGTGTCTCTCTGCAGTGAGAGGTTTTTGTACGACGACTCAATCAGTTTGTATCACTGTGGTGGACTTTTGGTGGAGGAACCAGACTGGATGTTAACTGTAAGTACCTTTAACTTCTACATGAACTCAAACTGAATATTTATTCAGTTTTTTACATAATAAAAACAAGCTTTAATTGAAGATTTTGGCTGATAGTTGAAATGTAATATTATTGCAGTGACCATTACTTCACTGTAATACAGGCAGAATTCTGTCTGATGGAGAAACTCTTTAGTTACACTTCAAATTTTCATTTTGACAATTTGTACTTTCTTATCATTTTAAAAGTACAGGTAGTTATTGAAGAAAATATTTCGATTCATAATTTTGTCCTCAGAAAAAGTTTCAAAACTGACAAAGAAATTTTTAAAATTGATTTAAATGTAATGATTATCAAATTGAAGCTGAAGATATCAACCAAGTATTTATTTAGTGAGTGTTTTATCTGGAAACATTGCAAGTGTTTTACAAAATCTTCCTCCCAGACTGATTAATTCACATCCTCAGTATAACCCATGAATAACACGGTATCACTGCAGCTGGTTTAACCACATGCTGTATTAGTAGGATTCATTTTATGAGTTGGAAAAAGCATTTCAGCACTTAAAAACTTTGTTAGTAGTGAAGTCTGCCTTTAGTCATGGTTCAGTAGTGATGTCTGCTTCAAAAAATCAGAAAGAACATAGTTTGTAGTTTTTTTCATATTGTGTAATTATTGAACACTGATGCTTAAGTTTGTTAATTAAACTAAAGAAAGATTTTCCCGCTTTCAACTTTTTATCTTTAGTACTGAAACATGTCTGTTGCCATGGTTCAGCAGTGTTCCCTTTCGTTTGCTATGGTTACTGATCTCAGAGAGGGAAGTGAAACACTGAAGACCAGTTTCATCCAATCTGAGGAAGATCACCTGAACCAGCAGCCTCCTCTGCTGCAACCAACAGGGTGGAGTTCATTTCCTCTTTGTATGAACTTTCTTCATATTGTCTCTCTGTCTCCTCCTCCAGTGGGTCGAGTCGTCCCCACCCTGACGGTGCTGCCCCCCTCCAGCGAGGAGCTGCAGCAGGGGAAGGCCACGCTCATGTGCCTGGCCAACAAGGGCTTCCCCTCAGACTGGAGTCTGGCCTGGAAGGTGGACGGCAGCAGCAGCAGCAGCTGGGAGGAGAGCAGGAGCCCCGGGGTGCTGGAGAAGGACGGCCACTACAGCTGGAGCAGCACCCTGAGGCTCCCTGCAGACCAGTGGAGGAAGGTGGGCTCTGTGACCTGTGAGGCCACCCAGGGCTCCCAGACTCCGCTCTCAGAGACGCTGAGGAGAGACCAGTGTCCCCAGTCCTGACCTGACTCACTGGGACTCTGCTACTGGTTTAACTCTGATACTGCTCTCACTCTGCACTCTGCAACTGTCTCTCTCTTTTATTTGACATGTTTCAATAACAATATTTACTAGCTTGTTGCAATGTTTCAATATTATTTCAGTGTTTCCAGATAATAAAGAGGTTTTCATCAAATCAGTTGGTTTTATTGTTTTATATCAAAGTGGCTGAATGAGTTTCTTTAAATGGTAACACTGACTGTATGACAAAACTCGTCACTCTTATTTGATTAGTCCAAACCAGTGATGGTTGTAGTATAAGGCCAAATTTGTTTTTATCATAATCAATATGAATTCCTTCATGACTGAAAATATTTTCTCCTATAGTCATTACAGATTTGTCTGTAATAATAAACCTTTGGAACAAAATCCCATGGTAGGAACACTTTAATGAACACTCATGAATCATCTCTTATTACTGAATTGTTTTAATGGTAAGCACTATAATATTGTCATTGTTTTGGGTGTATCCAAAGAACATGAATCCTTAAAAAAAAGGAATTATGAGAAATATTTTAAACATCTGAAATATAAAGCAGTATATCATCAGCATAGAAAGACACAAAAAGAGTGTGATCTTCATATTTAACCCTGGAAATATTTTCATACTGCTTCTGCTGAAGAGTTCAACCGCAAAGACAAATAAAAGAGATGACAAAAGGAAAGAATTTAATTTTTAATGGATTTACATATTACATAAATCATTTAGGGTTACAACAATAAAATACATGTGTTTGCTGGAATACATTTTGTCAGTAAATCATAATATTCTCACTAAAACTCTGAAGCATTGCTTTTGAAAAAGTGGCCATGTTGCTTTCCAGGTTTGGTATGACGCTGTGGAGGATGCAGCTGTTGGAAAGCTGACATTCAGTAACTTGGAAGTCAAACATAAATGGAAATTTAGACGATGTACAGTCAGTGATCACAATCTATTGCAAATCACTAGCCAACATCTGTGCCATAACATCTGTCATAACGTTCTTCTTTTTTTTTTTACTATGTCAAAAATGTTTAAATTAATTTTGTTTTTGTTGACTTGGTTACAAATGTGTAAATTCACTTATATGTTCATTACTGAGGTCATATAAAGGTGGTGTTGTACTGGACAAAATTATTTTGAGAGGTATTTCTAAGCATTTCACCTCCCTATTTACATATATGAGGGGGACAAAACATTAGAAACACATCTGAATATAATGCTGTCGAGTGCAAAACCATCACTAACTATTCAATGCTAAAATATAATTTAATTGAAATCTCTTTGACAGTGTCAACAAACTGAACAGTAGAGGCATCATAAAAGTATTACTTAGTATTACTATACTACTATTATTAATCACGTTTACAACTCCCGTTTATATATTATATTTATTACTACCGTTTATACCTGCATACATCACAGTATGTATGTGTGTATATATATATATATATATATATATATATATATATATATATATATACACACACACACACACACACAGTAAATATAGTATATATAAAGATAAGACGGTGTCGTCCCTCATTCGTCCAGGAGTGTTCTATCGTAGAAAAGGTTTCAGTCGTAGTCATCTGGACACTGTTTTCAGAATCAAGACGTTTCGGCTCCCATCCGGAAGTCATTCTCAATTGTGAAAAAATTGGACGGGAACTGGAAATTTAAGCTACTCTGTGTTACATAAGCCCAGGGGGCAGGGCAGTGCTTATGTGTTTATGTCCAGATGACTACGACTGAAACCTTTTCTATATATAAAGATGGGTAACAACTGACAGGAAAAGGCAGCATGAAGTGTGTTAGTATGGAGTCAGGCCACCACAAGTCTCCAGAACAGCTTCAGTGCTCCTTGCCAAGTCTGTGGAGCTCTACTGGAGGGATGAACACCTCCTCAACAAGATGTTCCCTCAGTTATATATACAACCTTTATTAATCAGGTCATCTGACTGAAATCAGACAGACCTGAGCACAGCAGGTGGAGAGAAACACAAACTAAAGGATATACAGCATCAGAGACAGTCACAGATGTCACTACACAGATCTGAAGATGAAAGTTTATATTATATCATTTGGTCGAACGGAGATGGTGGTGGAGAGCGTTGTTATACACGCTGGTCAAAAACCTTCCACAGGTGTGAAACTGGGTTGAGATCTGGTGACTGTAAAGGCCGGAGCATGTTATTCACATCATTTTCATCCTCACCAAACCGTTCAGTGAGCCCTGGTGCACCGAACCATCTGCATTTGATATGTTTCTCCACTCTCTCATTCAGCTTTTTCCTGTACTTATATATTTATTTATACTACCTGTGTAACCATCACAGAATATATGTACAGTGGTGTGAAAAAGTGTTTGCCCGCTTCCTGATTTCTTTTTTTTTTTGCATGTTTGTCACACTTAAATATTTCAGATCATCAAACAAATTTAAATATTAGTCAAAGATAACACAAGGAAACACAAAATGCAGTTTTTAAATGAAGGATGTTATTATTAAGGGAAAACAAAATCCAAACCTACATGGCCCTTCGTGAAAACGTGATTGCCCCTCCTATTAAGACATAACTTAACTGTGGTTTATCACACCTGAGTTAAATTTCTCTAGCCACACCCAGGCCTGATTACTGCCCCACCTGTTCTCAATCAAGAAATCACTTAAATAGGACCTGCTTGACAAAGTGAAGTAGACCAAAAGATCTTCAAAAGCTAGACATAATGCAGAGATCCAAAAAAATTCAGGAACAAATGAGAAAGAAAGTAATTGAGATCTATCAGACTGGAAAAGGTTATAAAGCCATATCTAAAGCTTTGGGACTCCGGCGATCCACAGTGAGAGCCATTATCCACAAATGGCGAAAGCATGGAACAGTGGTGGACCTTCCCAGGAGTGGCCGGCCAACCAAAATTACCCCAAGAGTGCAGCAACGACTCAGCCAAGAGGTCACAAAAGAACCCACAACAACATCAAAAGAACTGCAGGCCTCACTTGCCTCAGTTAAGGTCAGTGTTCATGACTCCACCATAAGAAAGAGACTGGGCAAAAATGGCCTGCATGGCAGAGTTCCAAGACGAAAACCACTGCTGAGCAAAAAGGACATTAAGGCTCGTCTCATTTTTGCCAGAAAACATCTTGATGATCGCCAAGACTTTTGGGAAAATACTCTGTGGACTGACGAGACAAAAGTTGAACTTTTGGAAGGTGTGTGTCCCATTACATCTGGCGTAAAAGAAACACAGCATTTCAGAAAAAGAACATCATACCAACAGTAAAATATGGTGGTGGTAGTGTGATGGTCTGGGGCTTTTTTGATGCTTCAGGACCTGGAAGACTTGCTGTGATAAATGGAACCATGAATTCTGCTGTCTACCAAAAACTCCTGAAGGACAACGTCCGGCCATCTGTTTGTGACCTCAAGCTGAAGCGAACTTGGGTTCTGCAGCAGGAGAATGATCCAAAACACACCAGCAAGTCCACCTCTGAATGGCTGAAGAAGAACAAAATGAAGACTTTGGAGCGGCCTAGTCAAAGTCCTGACCTGAATCCTATTGAGATGCTGTGGCCTGACCTTAAAAAGGCAGTTCATGCTCAAAAACCCTCCAATGTGGCTGAATTACAACAATTCTGCAAAGATGAGTGAGCCAAAATTCCTCCACAGCACTGTAAAAGACTCATCGCAAGTTATCGCAAACGCTTGATTGCAGTTGTTGCTGCTAAGGGTGGAGCAACCAGTTATTAGGTTTAGGCGGCAATCACTTTTTCACACAAGACCATGTAGGTTTGGATTCTGTTTTCCCTTAATAATAATAATAACCTTCATTTAAAAACTGCATTTTGTGTTTACTTGTGTTATCTTTGACTAATATTTCAATTTGTTTGATGATCTGAAACATTTAAGTGTGACAAACATGGAAAAAAAAAAGAAATCAGGAAGGGGGCAAACACTTTTTCACATCACTGTATATGAGTGCACTGCCTGTCTAAAATCCTGTTTTTATCTTCCCATACATTACCGTTTATTCATTTGATCATTACTCTACACCTGCCTACCACAGTATTATATTTTATTTCATTGAATTATATTATGTAGAATATATATATCATATTATATTCCTATATTTTAACTTCTGCACTATTTATTTATTTTAGAACTAACAATATAAAAAAAAGATAATTGCCAATGACTGCTTCACTGTAACTGTTGTGTATATGACAATAAATGACTTGAAACTGAAGTTGACTTTATGGTAGAAAGCTTCTATTGGATTGCATTAGGCTATACAGGTGTACCTAAAAAAGTGGACACTGAGTGTATATCTCTGCTTCATCAATAGTGTAAAATGTTTTGGGTCTAAAGAGAACATTAATGTTTTAAAGTGTTGCTTTAGTTGTTTGCATGTATTTCTTAAATGTGTTAAACAGCTAATTAACCTATTTATCCTTCAGTTCGAATTCTCTGCTTTGTGTTAAATTCCTGTTTCTTCTTGACTAATTCAGTATTCTCAGTGAATCTGAAAAAAGAGGTCGCCTAACAAATCGGTCAAAGATTAAACATTTTCTCCAGAACAAATTATTCAGAGTTTTGTGTTACAGTTCCTTGTTGAACCATTTTTTTCCTGATTGAAACTTTGCTGTAAAACTGTGTTTGAGTAAACTGTAACAGTGTGGTAATGTCTCAAACACTGTTAGTCAGTAATAATAAAATGCTGAATTGTATACAAAATGTTTCCAAAATAAAAATATAACTTTTTAAAACAATCATGAGTTTTCTTTCAGAGAAGCTTCTAATGTTTTAGTTTCAGTGCAGCTGTTGAGTCAGATCAGTTCCTCTCCAGCTGAGGGAGGTTTTTGTACGACGTTGTATCACTGTGTGAACGGGAAGCTGCTACCCTGCTGACAGTAGTAAACTCCTGAATCTTCAGCCTGAACTCCACTGATGGTCAGAGTGAAGTCAGTCCCAGATCCACTTCCACTAAAACGACCTGGAACTCCAGACGGACGGTCTGTAGCATCATAAATCAGGAGTTTAGGAGCTTCTCCAGGTTTCTGAAGGTACCAGTGGAGGTTGCTATAAACACTTGAACTGGTTTTACATCTGAGAGAGACAGTCTGTCCTGGAACAACAGACTGAGATCCAGGAGACTGAGTCACGATGATTTGTCCTGATGAACCTGGAAAACATGAAAAAGAGGAGAAGGGTTATTGAGACAAATCCAGCTTGGAGAAAGATGATCAGCATCCAAACAGAAGAGTCTCATTTCTTTAACATGGAGAATAGATGGAAGAAGGTAAATGCTGCTCGTCTCAGTGTTTCTCCATCACAGCAGAACATCATTGTGGTGAACCTGGTTGCATCCTGAAGCAAAGTTTTCAGAAGAGAGTCTCACCCTGAACAAGGAGCCCCAGGGTGGCCAGCAGTGGAATCAGTGACATCATCATTGTGCTGCCGGCGTGTCAGTGGCTCTGAAAGGCCTGGACAGCCACTGATCAACACTGGCCTCTTAACGGCTGGGAGCAGAGAGGCAGGACAGATATGCAAACACACAGAGTCAGTGAACTGTAGCTGTCCTCAACATATCATGGTGTTTCCTCCTCAGTGCTGGGACAGCTGGCTGTTTGAATCATCCTCATGTTGATTAACAGAAACTAACAATATATAGAAAGTGATTCAGTATTTTAGTCCAGCTTGATTTGTTCCTTTTGTATCCGGAGACTCGTTTTAACTGATTTGACTGTACATGTTTAACCACCAACAACTGAAGCTTTTGCCTGGTAATCAAAATGTATAATACAGTAAAACATGACACTTTAATCTTTTAGTACTGAAACCTCTCTGTTGTCATGGTTCATTGGTGATGCCTGTCTGTTGCCGTGGTTACTGAGCTCAGAGACAGAAGTGAAACCAGTTTCAAGACCAGTTTCGTCCAATCTGAGGAAGACCACCTGAACCTCTGCTGCAACCAACAGGACGAAGTTCATTTTCACTTTGCTTTAATCAGGCTCCGTCACTGTTCGCCCAAATAATAAAATAAATATTTATTCATCTAGTCTGCAAACTATGAAGCTCTGCATCTGCCAGGTTTGAATCAGTTAAGCAGCCAACTTGACGAGCACAATAGACACATTTGTCTTTTTAAAGCTACAGAGGGAACCTTTCAGGTTGTTGACACTGACTTTTACTGCCGCTCAGTGGTCGAACTGGAGACTTCAGCCACAGAGGAGATTCCTACTAACAGTTAGTAGCAGCAGTGCTAGAATTTGCCCTGTGCTGTAATTGTAAGCTGCTACGAATCCGTAACTTTAAAATATACTTGAAATAGTTTCTGTTTTTGTCTTCTTCCATTTTCCCATCTCCTTTTACACGTTAATGTATTTTTACTGAATGTAAAGCGCTCCCTGCGTTCTCCTTGCACCTAATGTTTGTACGTGTAATGATATCAGTGCATTTCCTGGCACTGTTTCTTCACTTTTTTTAAACTTAAATATAGTTTTGAAGTACGACTTTCCTTCTACTCCACTACAGTTCAGAGGGAAATATTGTGCATTTTACTACATTTATCTGAAAGCTAATGTTACTAGTTACTCTGCAGATGAACATTTTACATAATAAAACATATGATGAGCTTATAAAATGCAATGTATTGGCTTGTTTTTGGTTTGTGGTGTCTGGTTGGGGCCCCTTGTTTCAGATGTCTGTGAGTTGTTAGCAGCTCCACCAGAGACATTTCACCTCTTAACTTCTCACATGGCTTAACTCCACTAACTGTTCGAGCCCTGAGGAGGTCAAATTATTCAATATTTTACAAAGAAAATCCAAGATTAGAGAAAAGTCAAAAGCAGAAAACTGATTTGTGTATCATTTTTCTTCTTTCCTCTCCCATTAATCATCTCACAGGCAGTTAAAACTAGCTGACTGTGTATAAAGCAGTTAAACTAGCTAACTGTATATAAAGCAGTTAAAACAGCTAACTGTATATAAAGCAGTTAAAACTAGCTGACTGTATATAAAACAGTTAAAACTAGCTGACTGTATATAAAGCAGTTAAAACAGCTAACTGTATATAAAGCAGTTAAAACTAGCTAACTGTATATAAAGCAGTTAAAACTAGCTGACTGTATATAAAGCAGTTAAAACTAGCTGACTGTATATAAAGCAGTTAAAACTAGCTGACAGTATATAAAGCAGTTAAAACTAGCTAACTGTATATAAAGCAGTTAAAACAGCTAACTGTATATAAAACAGTTAAAACAGCTAACTGTATATAAAGCAGTTAAAACTAGCTGACAGTATATAAAGCAGTTAAAACTAGCTAACTGTATATAAAGCAGTTAAAACTAGCTGACTGTATAAAGCAGTTAAAACTAGCTAACTGTATATAAAGCAGTTAAAACTAGCTGACTGTATATAAAGCAGTTAAAACAGCTAACTGTATATAAAGCAGTTAAAACTAGCTGACTGTATATAAAGCAGTTAAAACTAGCTGACTGTATATAAAGCAGTTAAAACTAGCTGACAGTATATAAAGCAGTTAAAACTAGCTAACTGTATATAAAGCAGTTAAAACAGCTAACTGTATATAAAACAGTTAAAACAGCTAACTGTATATAAAGCAGTTAAAACTAGCTGACAGTATATAAAGCAGTTAAAACAGCTAACTGTATATAAAGCAGTTAAAACTAGCTGACTGTATATAAAGCAGTTAAAACTAGCTGACTGTATAAAGCAGTTAAAACTAGCTGACTGTATATAAAGCAGTTAAAACTAGCTGACTGTATATAAAGCAGTTAAAACTAGCTGACTGTATAAAGCAGTTAAAACAGCTAACTGTATATAAAGCAGTTAAAACTAGCTAACTGTATATAAAACAGTTAAAACTCGCTGACTGTATATAAAGTAGTTAAACTTAGCTCCACTTCGACCAGCTGTGACATTAAACTGCTAATGCATCAGTAATAATAGTTCAACTCTGGAAGGAGCCATTCTGCCCAAATTAGTACTTTTGATCGGCCTGCTTAAAATAAATGTTGCCGATGACAGCCTACTGTTTGTACTTTTACTAAATTTCAATGCAGCACTTTTACTTGTAACATGTTTTTTTGTTGTTTTTTTTACAGCGTGGCATTACTACTTTTACATAAAATAAAAAATACGAGTATTATAATAAAACAAGTTGTGCTTCCGGAACCATTGATGACCAGACGTTGTTTCCCGCCGACGCCTTTCTGTCGGCGCTCAGCCACTTTGTTTACTTTCTTCTGACACAGTCGGCCTCTCTCTGTTAACACAAAACATTGATGCCGGAGCGTTTTTATCATTTCACTTTCGGTGTTTTGACCGTTTCGACGTTTTTCTGTCAGTGTTCTTCTTCACCTTCGACGATATTAACCGGAAGTGTTGTTTTTGTGTGTTTTGGAGGATAAAACGCTTAAAATCATCAGCGAGAGCCCGGAAACTAAAACCAACATGTCCGCAGACCAGCAGCCGTTCCCCCCCGGAGCCGTGGAGGGGTTCGGCGGTGTGGACCCTCGGGGCAGCCCGCTGTCAGAGATGGAGACCCTGAGGAGCTTCGTTAACGAGCGGCTGACGGCGGCGGTGGACGACATCCTGGCTGTGTTCGTGAAAACCGTGGCCCAGTACCGGGAGCAGATAGACCGGCAGCGGCGGCAGCTGGACAGCCTGAGGTCCGAGGAGGGCAAGTGGAGCCAAACAGCAGGTCGTGCCTCCTTTACACAGTGGACGTATTTAATGTGTTTAACGCTTCTTTTAGTTCAAAACATCTGATAACAAAATATCTGCCTACATGTACACTGATACCGATATGATGAGCTAATATCTGCCGATATATCGACCTGGCCAGTTCATCGGTTTAGCTCTGTAGCATATTTACAACAAGTCATGCATTTTAATACTTATACTTAAGTAAAAAATAAAGATGTGTTATCATTAAAATGTACTTAAGCTATCAAAAGTAAATGGGCGTGTAATTGCAGCCTGACCGATACTAGATTTGTTTGTTTAAGGCAGATGCTCATATCGTTATTTGGGAGTTTTAAAAATCTGAGAAGTACGGTGGCCCCGAGAGCTCAATGCACTCGCAACTTGGGAAAACACACCTGCAAATAGACAAAACGCAACCAAATACAGAAAACACAACCACATGCAGAAACGCTGCAAGTAGCACAGGTGACAGCGGAAACTGTTTCCAGGGGACACTAAAAAGTGATGCACACGGCTGGGATGCCCTTGTTGTTGCCATGGTTATTTCGCTGGGACAGCCGTTTCCGGTCACTTTTTAGTGTCCTCTGGAAAGCTGTTTTAATTTGATTTATTTTTATTATGTGTTTTCATAAGCTGCAGTGTGTTGAGCTCTCAGGGCCACCGTAGACGGGTATATTTATTTATTTTATTAAAAAATATATAAAAATCTTTTTTGTCTTTTGTCCGCCTCCCTTCAGACCCTCTGCAGGCCTTCTCCTGGATAAAAAAGTGTCCCGATGACCACATCCTGAGCGTCCAGCTGGACCAGACCGACCGCATGGACGAGACGGACGCCGGCACCTCGGCTGCTCAGATTAAAACAGAAGTTGGCGGCGAGGACTGCGCAGTGTCAGAACCAAACGGGGACTTTGATCCAGCCAGTGGTTCGGAAGGAGCCGGTGACGGCCGACTCCTCGCTGAGTGCTCTGAGACTGAAGACAGTGGAGACTACTGGAGAGACGCTGCAGGACTTTGGAAACCAGAGGGGACGGAAGAAGCAGAGGGACAAAGTTCATCTCTGAGCTCGAAGGTGAAGAGCTCCGCTGATCTGTCGCGGAGCCTGAAGTGTCGCATCAGCCTCCGCCGGTGTTTAGTTGTAAAGTTTGCGGCGAGTCCTTCCAGAGGATTAGTTATCTACTCACTCACGCTTCGGCACATTTGAGAGACTGCGGCCTGTGCGGGAAACATCTGGAGCACACGGAGAACCTGAAGCTTCACCTGCGAGTCCACAGAGAGACGTCGTTCCGCTGCAGCGTCTGCGGTCAGAGCTTCACCCTGCGGGGGAACCTGAGGACGCACATGAGGATCCACTCGGGTGAGCGGCCGTACGGCTGCACCGTCTGCGGCAAGAGCTTCGGCAGGAGGGCGACGCTGGTGCGGCACGTCCGCAGCCACACGGGCGAGAAGCCGTTCATCTGCGCGTACTGCGGCCGCGGCTTCGTGGAGAAGGGCAACCTGACGGTGCACCTGCGGACGCACACCGGCGAGAGACCGTACTGGTGCTCCATCTGCGACAGGCGCTTCAGCCAGCTGTCCTGCTTCTACAAACACCCCTGTCAGAGGAGAGGTCTGACCACCGACTGCCCGAAAACATGACGGGGATTCTGTACCATTTCAAAATAAACTAATTTCGTGGGCTGAACGGGTCCTGAAAACACATTTTTACAATAAGCTTATAGTACGACCGATCTTGCATCAGAATAATTTGAAAGGTACTACAGAGTCGTGAAGTGTGAACTGACCCCAACAGTTTCTAATCAACCCGTTGAACCAGGGCGAGATGCTGAAGTGGTCTTAGTAATATTTAAAGCTTCACGAAGGGGAAACTTTTGCTTCATGACCTTTTCCTTCTGATTTGAAAACGTTGAACCAAAGTCGATGAATGCTCTTATTTGAAGTTGTTGGCGAGTGTATAAGCTGGATGTTATTACAAACCTCAGAGTGGATCATCTTTACTCTGTATTCAGTGCTATCCTGCAGCTTTTAGATTTCAGGCAGATTTTTCCTGTCTGTTCCTGCCACCAGTGACACTTGTGCCAAAGTTGAATCAATAAAAACAACATTGAAAGTGCATTTTGGTTGCATAACTTTTTTGTTTTTTCAGTTTTGACAGTCAAAGGAAAGGAAACGGAAATGTATTGTCACCTTTTAAACCCCACAGGATAAAATGAACAACACGTGGTGTTGCACAAATGTTTAATTACTGAAAGCGGTTTATTTCTTTCAAAAAAAAGTCTTATAAGAAACAAACCAAATATTGATGCAATGAGAAGTAACAGTTTGTACGTGTAATGATATCAGTGCATTTCCTGGCACTGTTTCTTCACTTTTTTTAACTTAAATATAGTTTTGAAGTACGACTTTCCTTCTACTCCACTACAGTTCAGAGGGAAATATTGTGCATTTTACTACATTTATCTGAAAGCTAATGTTACTAGTTACTCTGCAGATGAACATTTTACATAATAAAACATATGATGAGCTTATAAAATGCAATATATTGGCTTGTTTTTGGTTTGTGACCCACAAGAAAACTGGTGTCTGGTTGGGGCCCCTTGTTTCAGATGTCTGTGAGTTGTTAGCAGCTCCACCAGAGACATTTCACCTCTTAACTTCTCACATGGCTTAACTCCACTAACTGTTCGAGC
>CM050847.1:27562014-27579514 GCA_027580175.1 Siniperca scherzeri
ATCTTGTTTTGTTGCCTAAACCTAACTGGTTTAAACTGAAAATAATAATAATAATAATAATAAAAAAATGAAAATAATAAGTCAACATTGACTTACACAGGACACGAACCCAGATCTCCTGGGTGAAGCTCCTGTGTTTGACCCATTCAACCACCGCAACTTCCTCCCTACGTGGACTTTTTATACCACATCAAGTACTTTAAAGTAATTCAGACACAGGCAATATTACAATACAGCAAGAGCATTTAATAAGTTAATAAGTCCCCTCTGCCATCATTAAAGAATATTTTAATGCGGCTCCTGGTATATCTGCCATTGCTAGCGCGTGCAGAGTCAAGCGCTACTGTGCAACAAGTGCGCAAGTTTCGCAAATCTAGGGTCACCATCTAGACACGACCCAGTGGTCCCATCATTCAGCTCGCCGGCTGCCATTAAGCAAAAGAGGAGCAATAACGGGATTTTAAACCATTTTTATTGCGTCAACATTTCATTGTGGGTAGATAAATGGACGGGGAATTTTCAACATGGAAATGGATCTTTCATATTTATCCACTTTAGTGTGGACATGGACCGAGACAAGGGAGAAGAGACTTGTATTTTTATATATTATATATTTTAACAGACATTTATACACTGGAGGAAACGGTGATGTTGCAGTTTACGGATGCATCAAACGCATCTGGCAGTCACACAGGTGCGGCCTGCTGTCATTTTAGACTTTCCAGTATTTGACTTGCTTATGACGGCCTGTGTCCACTCAGCCAACGGGAAATCAGTATTGCTTTAACAAGACTGTACGACTTTTACTGAAGTAATAAAATCACATGATTGAAAACTTTTCAAGTTCCTCCCATTGATTCAAATGGTGTGATTGTGTTTTATCCGAGTCCAATATTTTAAAACATTAAAACGTTTATAATCTCATATGTTTACGATCTTTTGCTGCTACACATTTAAGTCAATTTTAACTATTTCACTTTCCGTAAAACGTAAGAAATACTAAAGACTCCATTGGAACTCTAATGTTTCTCCTGATGAAACAAACCACGACCGAAAGTTTGGTTGTCAGCTCATTTGTTTCTGCAGCACAAACCACGTGATCATCACTGTTTACAGACACCAAAATCGTCTGTTAAATATGGTTTAATTTGGTGCAATTTGCTGAGAATTGGTCTATATGAAAGCCATTGCAATTTATGAAAACTTTGCAATAAAACTCGACAGCTGACAGTCCTTACATCCGCCAGCTCCAATCTGTTCAGCTTTTAAACACATCTATTTATCCTTCAGTTCTCACAGAAACTGTTTCCTTCCGGTGAGGTTTGGTAATGGGGATGTGAGAGGGATTGTGTGGTTGTTTATCTTAACATTTTGTTCTATTTATCATCCATCACTAAAAAATATAAACAAAACAACTGCAGAACAAAACGTCATTTGAATGTCATCCGAACACTTTCACCATTTTGACATAAAATCAGGATCTAAAGATAATTTTGTAAAAAGTTTGTGCTTCTAAATTTAAACACAAGGCCAAACGTGGTTGGAAAATTTACAATATCGTTTAAAGTTTTCTCTTGGGGTCTTTTCTATTCTGGGGACATTGACTGCTGTCACAATGTCTAAAGAAAAAAGAAAGATATGAAGTGTGAATCAGTGCAGTCAACTATTTGATCTGCTTATTTCACACCAGCAGATGGCAGCACAACACTTTATTTAAAACAGCTTCTTGGTAAACCCACATGGTGATGAGGGAGTTCATATTAAGCAGTACAATTCAAATATGATTTATTTCAGTTGCTATTATTCAGTAATTCACATTATATAAAACACTGCCGGTTCCCTATTTAAAGAATCAGTTTTTAAAAAGTGTTGAGCAGCATTTCTGCAGAGAAACAGTCACAGAATTACAGTTGATGATAAATTAACATATTTTGTCTGAATAAATTTACCTCCAGACAAATAGAAAACCCTTGCACCATGTAATTTACAATACAGCAGTACTTGAATCGATCCAACCTTTTGTATAAAAACAAACCAAAACATTGTTTTACTCTTTTACAGTTAGTGGTGGGTTTACGTTCTGCACCCTCGTGTACACTACGTAAAAAAAGATACCAGGGGTTGCTGACCTCCTCCTTGAACCCAACAATAATTTCAGGAACCTTGTTGAAGACTTTGAACCCCTTTCAAGACTCTTGAATCCCTTGAAGGACCCCTGGAACATCTTCAGGGACCCTTGCTACATTCACAAAAACTAAGTGGGGGGGCACCAAAGACGTCTAGAACATCCTCATGGATCCCTGGACCTCTTTCAAGCTGCCCATAATTCCTTCAAGAAACATTGGGACACCATCAATGACTGTGAAACGGTCAAAAAGATTCCTGGAAGACATTCAAGGACTTGAGGAACTCCTTCAATAACTTCCAAATCCACCCAAGAACTCCATGCGTGACTTCTGTAACCATCTCAAGGACTCTTGGGCCACCTCAAGGATACCTGAGGAATCCTTTAGGGATTCCTGAAATCCTCAAAAACCTCTGAAGGATCACCAAATTTAAATCAAAAACTCCTGAAATTTCAGGATCACTGAAACTGCATCTAGGACTCCTGAACCCCTGTGATGACCCCAGAACACCCCGAATGGGTTTTTGGGGGAGATTTTCCTCATCCGAATTGAGAGTCTAAGGATAGAGGGTGTCATATTCAGATTGTAAAGCCCCTTGAGGCAAATTTGTGATTTGTGATATTAGGCTATATAAATAAAATTGACTTGACTGCATGTCAGGTGAAACTCAGACCTTTATCACTGCAGAACAGCACTGAATAACAGTATTTCAACAGTGTGATGTGGCATTGGATGCTGTTTGTCTCGGGAGGGATGAAAAACCTCATGTATATCCCTCGATTCATTTGACAAAAATTAAAATTGAAATGAAAAGAAAAATTTCCATCAACCAGCAGGGCTTTATACTTAATCTGCTGACAATGACAGCAGAATATAAAATACGCTGCTCATTGGAACCAGCTGGTTATGGAGGAAAGTACTCCCTTTGTTCTGTTTGTCTGAATTAAGGGCTTCTGGACCCCCAACAAGAACTACTGGTCTCATGGGATTCCTTCAAAAATCTCTGGGACACCCATATACAACCCTGGACACCCCTCAAAAACTCATTCAACATTCAAGAACTCCTGTAACACCCTCAAAGACTTTGAACTTAAGGATTTGAAACACCCAGAGGACTTCTGGAATGCCCCAAGGGACACCTGAAATACCCTCAAAGACTCAAGGACCTCTGGATCCCCATCAAGAACTACTGGTCTCCTGAAACTCCTTCAAGCCCTCTTGGGACACCCATAAGGATCCCTGGGACGCCTTCAAGAACTCCTGGACCTTTGGACCCCCCCCCCCCATCCTCCAGGGACTCCTGAAATACCCTCAGAGACTCTTGCAACACCTTCAGGGGTTCTGAAGAGGTATCAGGAGTCCTTTGGGGATTCCAGTCCCATTCTAGGAGTCCTGAAACAATTTAAAGAATCTCAGAATCCCTCTCTGCGACTCTCTCTCGGAACACATTCAGAGCACAGTATAACATCAAGGGCCTCTGGATCCCATAAAACCTCCTGGACTCCTAGAAATCCCTCAAGCCTCCCTTAAGCCCCTTTGGACTGCGTCAACATATCCTGGTGCCTTGCCAAGGACCAGGGTACATCTCACAGACTTCCAGAGTATGAGTATGACTCTGGTTGTAATGGCCTCTTTATTCACTCAACTTAAAAATACACAAAAATAAGAATCACTCTACTCCAAGAAATATTCCGCAGTAGCCTTTATTTACACCGCCATCTACATTGTTAATTAATAGCAGTAAGGTAAACATAATAGCTTTTGACATTATTACATTGTAGCTCTGGCGTGGCCCACCGGGTGGCGCTGTGAGTCCATCATCAGTGATGTCACAGTGTCTCCGTTCCCCCCGCAGTCTCTCTGGCTGAATCACAGAGAGCGTGTTCAGAGGAACCGAGAACCGAACAAAATGAATAAACAAATTTATTTTCAAGGTTACAAGTGCATCCTCATACAAAAACCCTTTTATAAAATGAGCCATAGTGTTTATTTTCTGCAGTGTCCCCATAGTAGCACCCAGTGAAAACATTCCTAAAGGACCATTGAAGAGTCAGTCAGATCATAAATGAACAGCAGCTTCTTTTTAAATATATATTTTTTTAAATCAAGTTTCAACACCCTTTTGACAGAGTGAGATTTCCGTTCCTCACTTTCTTGTCTGTATGAATGCAATCCTTTCAATGTAAAACATTTATAAAAGATGACCTCTACTTTGTATACAGCAGGGTGAAAAATACTGACCTGATATTTCTTATTATACCCTCTCTTCACTGTAGCTTCTGGGAAACAAGGCTGTCTGTATCTGTAGCCTGTTCAGTGTGAAAGTGGCGCTGCTGCTCGGAGGCCGTATGGAGCGATTTAAAGGACCATACAGGTACTTTTTTTTTTTTTTTGCTTTTGAGCCAATTAGCTACATGTTGCCTTTTTTTAGTTATTTGATACCTGAGTTTCTGTACCGAAACCAAAGTGATACTTCAGTTGATATCTTACTTTGAGAAATATCAGAAAACCCTATTCATTCAACAAAAGCAGCAAAGAAAATCTCAAATGTTAAAAGTTGTCTTGACACAAGCAGTCGTAGAAGAACTGTCTAAATAAAATACAATTTCGGTTGGTACCAAAAAAGTACTGCAGTTTGATACCCGGCCATCCCGTTCTCCAAAACAGACCGTGAGTGTGTAGGTTTGTTAAACAATATTATCTACACTAGGGCTGCAACCAGTTGTTTAAATTTTTCCATTAATTGATTAATCATTTAGTCAGTGAAATGTCAGAAAATTGTGAAACATGCCCATCGCATATTGAAATGGTTTTTTTTGTCCGACCAACAGTCCAAACCCCAAAACATATTCAGTTTACAGTCAAATAAAACAGAGAAAAGCAGCAAATTTGTACATTGGAGAAGCTGGAACGACTTAAAAATGACTTACACAATGAATCTACCATCAAAATTGCTGGTGGTTAATTTTCTGTCAGTTGACTAATCATCAGTACTGATCTTAATTCAAGGTCCACTAGTCTCAAATTAATTTAAAGGGTTTTTTAATTTTCAAGAAAAAAATCATACATTTTCTGACTTCCACGTCTTATGTATTGTTTGTCTTTTCGATTTTCCATTTCCAACGAAACATATTTCACCAGCTGACTGTGACTTCTCTGAAATTGGCGGGTCCTGGAACGCACCAGCAAGGACGAAATGGCCACTGCTCTAACTGTCTGTATGCAGCAAGTTTTAAGTCTCTGCATGTTGACGTCCACAGAAAAGAAGAGAAGGAATCTAAAAAAGTACCTTGTTTTGAAGAATTGGTCAGCAGTAATGTTCTGTAGACACTTGGAAACCATCAAATCTGCCACAGAGAACAGAAGATCAGATTTGCCGTTCCCATGTGAACACGGCCATTCATTTAGACTTGACCGATTCACGCAGGCAACTTGACCCAGTGACCAGAACAACACTAATCTCAACTATCAAACAGTTCCAGTCAGACGAGATTCGTGTTCGAGATGAAAGACGATGATGTAACCTCTTCAAATGTGAGCCGTGACACAGATCTCCCCTTTACATGAAGTAGGAATCAATATCAAACTGCTGCTTTGTCGTCTGTTATTAAATCTGAACAAAACGATCTCTCAGTCTGGTTTGGAAACGCCTGATGCAGCGTGACTTTTACAGCACCTCTTATTCAGCAGGTGCTTCACATCCCAGATTTCGCCCCCACCACCACCACCACCACCACCGTCTGGTGCTGGCGGACTCAAAGTTGCATCATTTGGTGCAGAGCCTGCTCGCCCCGTCTCCAGCAGACAGGGATACCTCACTAACACTCTGCTGCAGCATCTCCGTGGCTTCATTATTGCTTAATCTGTGCTGGGAGTGTGTGTCCGGAGTCAGATAAAACTAAAATCTGGGAAATCAGCAGCTGGGAACCAAACAGACGCTTAAAAACTCACTGAAAAAAGTTTGTTTAGTAACTGACATCAACCGGCTGCTGTTTACTGGTTTTTGTCTTTCAAGCCCTTACCCGCAGCTAATGTTTCTGTTTCGACGTTTCAGAAATCTCCCGGCAGGATCTGAAGAGGTCAGTGTTCATGTGATTTACACATAGCAGCGGTTAACTTTCCTCAAGGATCAGACGCCGTTTCGTGTGTCACAGCCTGTGATTAGACAGCAAGTGTTCTTTGGCGTCAACGTTCAGTCTTTGGAAACACTTTTAACCAAAAAAAACCTGAACTCAGGGTCCACTTGCTATCTTTTTCCAAGGCTTTTAATCACATCTCATGGTCTTCCTCAGCTGATGGATTCTGCAGAGTTGGCATGGGGATGGGAGAGACAAGGATTATGATCGCCACCACAAAATACAACCATCTGTTATGACGCGACTCAGTGATGATGCCTGAGGAGGGCCGTGACATAAGGTCGAAAGCTCTGAAAACCGCTAGTATAAGTGGACCATGAGTTTTTTTTTGCTTTTTGTCAAATCTTAGTGATTTCTTTACATTACTGCAGACCATCAGTTTTTGGATTGATTACCTTTTTGCGTGAAAATCTACCTCCAGAGATGTGAAAATGTGCATATTTGCATCTAAGATAATCACAGTGAACGCTCAGTTGCCTTGTTTTAGTCCAAACATGGCTGGACGATACGATACCATCAAATTCAATTAATTTGGATTTTTGTTTTAGCACAGTGTGTACAGTACACTGTGTAAATCATGCACGAAATTAAATATCTATACAGGATAGCCTGTACTTTTTAAATATTGACAGCTTTGCAAGAGGTGCAGTGCTTTTGTTGATGTTGCTCGAGTGTTTTGCATATGTGTGGCTAAAATAATAGACGTGTTGTGTTTTAGTGTTTTTACATTGTGCAGAAAAAATTGTGAATAGTTTCCCAAGTGTGGCGGGGGGGAGAACAAAATAAAATTGTTATATTTATATGTCACTGTTATTATCGCGTGGCAGTGCAGTCATGAGCGGGAACTTGGTGCGTCCAAAGACTCCTCAGCACGTTTGAGAGTCAGCTGCTGAATGAAAAGAAACTTTACGTTATCAAATTCAAATGGTCCTGGCTTATTGTTTGTGTTCTGGCTGTGATGTATCTCATTCATTCAAAGCTGAAGTCGTGTATTCATTCTCAGATGTCCGAGCCTCCCTGAACTCACCATCAAGGAGAGTTTTCCAAATCACCCGGGCTTCGTTACCACACGACGACAACGCAACTCGACAGAGAAACATGAAGGTGAGTAAATATTCACTGGGATTAATTAGCAAGGTTATTTTTTGTAGTTTTTCATTTTCCTGCCGTTGACTTTTACTTCACATGTGAGACGTTTAACACCAGGACTTCTGACTTTTTATTATTACCTGTCTTAAAGTAGTTGTATTTCTTTAAGAACTGTTGTTGTTTTTTTTTGCATTAAAGAGGTCCGAAACCTGAGTCAATACAAAATCATATTTTATGGAATATGGTCAGCAGTAATATAAAGTGTGCCATTTGTAGCTAAAACATGCAGAACCACCAGTACGGCTCTTTATAGGTTAGTCTTGGCAGCAGTTGAGAGATGATATTCAGGCTTGAGTATCTCTCGACCGTTTTTGAAAAATTTCCAGACCTTGTTTTTTTTTTTTTTTTTTAAGTCAAACCTTTTCCAAATCTAAAAATGATCACATTCATTTTCCAGACATTTTCAAAGTTTACCAAACCTGCACAGCAACATGTTGAAGCAACACGGGCAGTCGGCTCTGTCAGCCGTTTGAATTGTTTTCCACCAGTACTTTAGGTCCGCGCGGCTCATTGTTTTATTTACAGGTGTTTTGTTTCGGTCGCAAACTTTTATTGCTGTTGCTGGCAGTGCTGCTCATCTCCACTGCCTCAAACTGTTGCCTGTGTATTTTACTGTTAACCTTTGACCTCTGCAGTTGTTTGGTTTGTCTCCTGTCAGTTTCAGGACGAGTGTCCAAACAGAAGAAACGGACAGAATAAAAAAAAAGTGTTCCTGACCACTGGCACACACTGGGAGGTAAACGTGAAACAGGAAACAGCTGATTCCCTTCACAGTCGGGTATTTTTAGACCATCTGTGAGGAAACGCTCCCACAGACTGCAGTCAGGCGCAGACTGTAAAAGTGAATGAATGTGGAGCAAAGTGACTCAAAGGCCCAACGTTCACCCAAATTACCACGAAAACAAACATGATTGGTTCATATTGTTCCATTGTGGCATCTAGCCATGCACATAGTTTTGGGTTTATTTGTCCACAGCTTTTGAGAGACAGCGCTCCAGTATAATAATCCATGAAACATTCAGACTACTTACTACTGAAGAAATGTCTCCAGTGCGTTCTGTGGATTATCCAGGGTAGCATGTCATTTTTCTAGGCTTCCACTCCGCCGAACCGGAGACACAGATCTCAAACCCAGGCAAATCAAACAAGAACTATCTGCACGGCTAGATACCACTAGAGCAGCGGTTCCCAAACCGCGTTAAACCGCCGGATCGTGCCCCCCACCCCACCGACTGTGCATGCAATATGCTGTAACAGCACTAAACTAAAAATGACACCATGGATATCTGTTATTAGAATTTATTTTGACAAAACAAACAACACTGATGTTAAAGTTAAACATACAGGCCTGTATACGTATATAGGTTGTCAGTTTTAACTCTACGGTCGGCAATGTCTGTTGGTCTGGCTGTAGTCTTGCTACTATGGTAACTTTGTTTGTTGCTTATTTTTTCATGTTTGAAGACGTCGCTTTTGGTAAAAATGTACAGTAAAACCAAAATGCACTACCTTTGGCATCCTCATGGCACCCCTGGGGGCCAAGACACCCACTTTGGGAACCACTGCACTAGAGGTAAGTGAGAAAATGTGTCTTTCTGTAGTTTGGGTGAACTGAGATTTTAATTTTAAAAAAGCCAAACTTTATTATACTTTTCATCCTGTGAGCTGTCGTTTCTGTTTCGGCAGGTTCACCACATCAGAGCTCAGTAGGTGATGAGAAAACATTTTTGATAAACAGATTCCTCAAATTTCTTAATTAATACTCTGAAATTAACAGCGGACCTCTTGGACTGAATACAGTTTGATTTGATCTTTGACATCCCGTTAAACATATTCTATAGATCCTGCAGATGCCAGTTCATAAAAATTCAGCTCTTCGTAGATAAAAGACAGATGCAAAAGAGAGAAGGGAGGGGGCAAATTAAGTCATTTGAGGGCAATTATTAATTCGAGAGAATCAATTAAGTAATTTGAACATACAAATGACTAAATTGAAAGAGCATTAAGTGTGCTGAGTGCGTGAATTTCTAATTTGAGGGAGTAATTGATCAGTGAACACGTACAGCCAACGCTCCATTAATGCTTTGTTTGTTTTTCAGATACCAATATGGTATAAAAAAAGAACATTCATCTAGTTTGTGTGTACTGTCAGGGTGGAAAGAGACAGCTCTGTCAGTAATGGCTGCTCTGATCTGGATCTCTGTGGCTGCTGGATTTTGACATTTAGATTTCATATGAAGCATAATTGTCTTTTTCTTCTCACTTTCCTCGAAGTGTTGCTTATGTGTTGGTATACAAAAATCTCCATCTCTTGAACGTCCCGTCACCTTGAAGCGTTGGACGCGATAACAAAAACCTCATTGTAGTTTTTTTCTTTCTCCCTTTTGGACTCTGTGAACCCTCCTGTAAATTTTAATTTTCTGGACCAGATTCAGAGGAACAAACAGACTTCCAAGAGGAAAAGAATTACCCTCTGGACATTTTTGACATTATAAGATTTTTGTTTGATTTCTCCTGTGGAAAGAAATGCCATCGTTTGACTCAAAGTCCTGGAGAAACGTCCAACGCTCCCAGCGTTCCCAGATTCAGTTCATGTCAGGTTTGCAGCAGTCCGATTCGCTGCTTTTTTGAATCTTTGCAAATGAAATCTGGGCCCCGTGCCAAGGTGCAACAACCGGGGACATTAGATCAAAGCGCTCATAAGAAAACTGCATTAATCAAGAATTTTTCAGGCCACCTCGAGCCTTGGGGACTCCTTTTGAATCATTAACATCTTTCGCCCTGCTTTTGGAACGAGCCGGATTTGATCCGCAGTCTGTCGTGAGGGGAAAGTCGCCACGAGCGGCCCCGCCTGCCTGAAGAAATGAGTCAGAGCTCTTGTTTATTTGTCGATCCTCAGAGTGTCTGCCTGTGTGGCTCTTTTCAGGGCTCTGCTCTGTGAGCGAAGCAGCTACAATGCAGCGGTCGTGACTCAGAGAGGCGTCGGACAGCGTCCTCTCAGCAGACGGAAAATAACCACAACTGAATGGTCGTAATGAGGAGTGATGGGGACAAAAAGCTCTGAAGTCTCTTTTATGTTTTTTCGTCCCATCAGTGCTCTCATTTTGTCATTTCTCACAAGCCCTGCAAACACTTCAGAGTGATTTACTTGGTGAGGACTGTAGCTGCCATGTTGGAATGGCGCCACTTCCTCCAACAGTCTCAGTAGTTGTATTTTCCTGACTCTGCCACCGGTGATGTCGCTGTGTTTGGAAGGAACAACGGTTTTGGCGGGACTTGGGGTTTGAGGGACGCCGTTCTCCGGACGATCGCCGCCCGCTGCACATGTGGCCCTTCACTGTAACTGTGCTGCCGTGTCAGGCAAGCGCTGGTGATCAACGGCCGCTGGCTCTCGCTGTTAGTATTGGTGTTCACGTCGGCCGCACCGCTGGCGCCCGGGGGGCCATTGCTGCTGCTGTTGGTGTTCATCCGGGCTAGAAAGTGTGCATGCTGTGCCCCCCGTTGGTTGAAGCTGTGGTGGCGCGGCACAGCGCCGCCCCCACTGCCCATCTTGATGAGGGAGTGGCGCTGGGAGTGGTGTCGTGTCACAGAGACGCTGCTTCCTCCGGGTCTCTCTGGAATCACCTGCTGCTGGAGCGGAGTTGAGGAGGAGGAAGAGGAGGAAGAAGGGATGGAGGTGGAGGAGGTGGGGTTGTTGGAGGATGAGGAGGAGGAAGAAGAGGAGGTGGCGGAGGATGAGGTGGAGTTTTGAGTAGGTGTGTCCAGGTGTTTTGGGAGGCCGTCCCTCGGCAGCGTGGAGGTGCTGTAATACGAAGCTGATTCTGTCTCGGGGATCTGCTGCTGGTGATGGTGGCCGCTGCCGCCGCTGCCGTTATTGTTGTGGTGGTTGCTATGGTGATGGCTGTGGTTGTAGTGGTGGGTGCGGGTCTGGCCGTGGTGATTATGATGATGATGGTGGTGGTGATGATTATGATGATGTCCTCCAGAGGAGGACGAGGAGGGCCCGGGGAACAGGGAGGACGAGGAGGTGGAGGTGAGGACCTTGATGCCTCCGGTCCCCGACGCGCTGACCTCATGGATGTGTTTGAGCAGCTCGTCCAGCGCCGACACGTCCACCACTGTCTGGGGGAGGGACTGCTGGGAGTGATGGTGATGGGGGACTCCCCCACCACCGCCGCCTCCTCCTCCTCCTGCTGCTGCTGCTCTCTCATCATTCGAGATCTTCCTCTCCTCAGGGAGGTGCAGTGAAGTAGAAGAAGCACCCGCTCCATGGGACGCCCCATTGCTGAAACTGTTGCCGTGGTGATGAGCGAAGGGAAACGCCTGCTGGGTCAAAGAGTTCCCAACGACGGCCATGAAACCCAGACTGGATCCAGAGCAGCTGGGCCCAGATTGGGGGATGTTGTCCTTGGCATTGTTGCAGTTCTGGTTCTTCTCGTACTGATGGTGCCGCAGGGCCTTCATGTTCTTGATGGGAAGCTCTGGGGTGGAGTCAGGCGTGGGCAGGCCGGACAGCTCTCCATCACCCTGCGACAGAGACTAAACAGAGGTTAGACCCATTGTTTTCCAACACTTCCATGTCAAAGAGCTCATCATTTTGAAAGACTCAGATTAGCATCTCCAACCTTTTTGTGCTCGGTCTAAAAGCACTGCAGGAAATATGAATGATCTTTTCATGGAAGCCAAAACTTGAGGCTCTGACTGATGAAGGCTGCAGTTTGTTAAAACACATCTACAATCTATTTGAGCTTTCTGATTCGTCACTTTCAGTGACCAAATGTGCCACCAAATTCGTAATTACTGGGGAAAACGGACTACAATGGGACTAAGGCTGCAGCTAACCGATCAGTTGGTCTAAGAAATAGTAAGCTGCCCATCACGGTTTCCCGGAGCCATCTTCAAATATCTTGTTTGGTCTGACCAACAGTCCAAAAAGATATTCAATTTACAATTAAATAAAACACGGAAAAACAGCAAAACAAACAAATAATGTTCGGTATTAACAATTCGTCAGTTATCAAAATAATTGTTGATAAATGTTCTGTCAATCGATATATTGACGCATCGTTTCAGCACTGAATAGAACAGATACGTAACATCTTTTACTTTCATTGCCAGACCTCGAATTTTCGTACTGACTTTCGTAGTGTCGCCTTAAAAAGCTGTTAGCGTTGAATTAGCCTGCTGTGTTCAGCTGATTACATCAAACCATCTGACAGCCAGCCAGCTGCTGCAGTCCTCTCTGTCAAATGCTCAGCATTTCGCTTGTAACTGTCAGAGTAAAGAACTAGTGTATATATTAAATTCTGATGTTAATTGATGTGATCTGTTTCTTTCTTGTGTGCTACAATATAACTGGTGCGGTGACTAGTTTAGTCATATTTTTCACATGAACTTCAGACTACAAACCAAATGAGGAAAATGTGAAGTTTACAGCCATCATATCATGTGTGACTAGTACTCTTTTAATAATCTTTAAAATACAGATGGATCACATTAAAATGCACAGAATCGCCGAGATGGATATATATTTGTTGTTACTGAACCTTTCCTTTCATTGATGTACGAGTGAAACTCAGGATTATAAAACAGAAATATAACATTTTTAACTGATTAAATGTAACAACAGCATTTCACGATGAACCAAACCAGCCCGCCCTCCATGATGAGCTGTCCTACCTGGGAGAGGCTGAGGTCGGGGTCTCCCAGCGGCAGGCCCTGGTGTCCGGGGGTGTGGAGGTGAGGCTCTGACCGGCCGTTGGGGATAAAGGAGCTGTACATCTTCGGGGTGGACACGTCCAGTTTGTTCTCCTGAAGGAAGACAAAACAAAAGAAGGAGAAGAGGAATAAGGGCACCGAGAGTTTCTCTGCGCTTCCCTGCCTGAGGATGATAAATTCAGGGCGAGAGAGAAGAGGATCGATACAGAGCGAAAGGATTTGTCATTTTTAACCTTTAAAACAAACACAGTGACCTGAGCCGGGAGGAAAAACGTCTTCACCGGGTGCTTCAGGGTGGTTTTCAATTATCGAATCCACACAGTATAATGAGGAACTCATACATTTCACCAGAGGGGTCAGAGGTCAGCGGTAGGCCGGCGGCAGCTCAGAGATTCAGTTTCTCGCTCAAGGACACTTGAGGAGGGAGTTTATAATGAGACAGTCGATTGTAACGACTGAAGCTCTTAACTTATGTCCCCCCGAGAGAAGATGAATATTAACTCATAATTCAGCTGATTATGTCGCTGCTCAGCTCGTTCTTCTGCAACTAAACCTGCTGCAGATGTGTGTAAAATGTAGAAGAGCTAACGTTTATTTAACTTTCCCTCAAACTAAGACTCACTCGCATCGTCTTTACAAATGAATCTGCGTTTCCACATGACGACAACACAACTGCAGACAGATTTCTGTTGATTTCTGGGAAAACGCTTTTCTGCACATCTTTTCTCATTCTTGTATTACGGTGAACAATCAACACATTTTATATAAAAACAAAACGTGCATATGAACGGTCGCTGCAACAGCGGCTTCGGTTTTGTTTTGAGATCTTAACAGAAAACAATATGAGATTATTCCAGAAACATGCATCAATAACTAAAGGTCACCAATCTTTGTACTACAGTAATACATATCTGTGACCAAATGTTCAGAGAAGAAAGACCCTCAGGATGTACAGAGCTGTCTGTTATCAGATTCTTCGTAGCTAATAAAGTAAAAAAAAAAGGTTCAATTAAATATTTTTAATTTTAACTTTTATCTGTGTAGCAAATTCACAAGTCAATATAAAGATATTTCTCCTTTCTGCTCACTTTGTAAATAGAATTAATATTCCTCTCCCTATTGGTTTTTAACTGCTAGTATTCTGAAAAGTGTTTTTTTGTCGTTGCTTTAGTAAACTGATGGTTTTGTTTTTGTCAACAGACCAATGGATGAGTGACTAAAGCTTTCTTGTCTGTTGGAGAAACACCTATCTACCTTTGGACCTTTCTCAGGTGATGTGAACAACTGTTGGGTAGCAACAAAGCAAAGTCTTTTCATTGAATTAGTTACCGTCTGCACTCAAAGTCTTTAGATATTTTCATAGCAACCTGAAATGAGCTGAAACTAACGGCTGCCTGGATGGAAGATAAATCATATAAAACCGCTCTTCTAATCCCAGAGATGATCCAGATTAGAACAGCAGTTCTAAAGTTGTCCATGGCATGAACACTACTTTCTGCTATCAATCCCACAATGCAACGCTCCAAATTTAACAGATGTGAAAATGACCATCGACCACCAGTTCGTTTTGAGTTTCATGTGACTTGGCTGCTGTAATCAGGCGATTTACCTTTGGGATTAATAAAGTGCTCGACCTATGTAAAGTTATTCTCATAGCAAACTAAACGCCTGGATGGAAAGTACGGAATGTAAAAACTGAAAATGGTCGACAATAATGCAAATTGCAGGTGATTTGTAGTAAACAAGTTACAACTTTATGTCCGTTAAAGGCATTTGCAAGATGTTGTGCCTATTAGATCATTTTCTATTTAAAAACAACTGTGATTTCATTGGCTTATTACATTTTCAAACGTCGAAAACGACCAAAAAAGCAAAAGCCCTCAAACTCACAGCTGTGCTGCGTACCTGTCCTTACCTGTGAGACTTGTTTTAGTGCCTTTGACGTCATCTCACGGCTGTGAAAGGAGAATCTGTTCACCGTGAAGCCAATTCACTGACAGAAAGCTTTGAAGAGGTTTGGGAATGACTGGTGTAAGACAGTCTGGCAACTTTTCCGTCAGCAGTTTACATCATAAATCAATATCTTCTGTTACTTACGGACGGTTTCAGATAAGCAGCAGTACAACTTAAGCTTCTCCTTCACCCCATCACAGATGACTTTACCATAACGCCTTGCCTCTTCACGCATCGTCTAAGGAATCCACCCACCTTCGGCTGTCCGTCCAGCAGTCCGTTGAGCTTGGCGAGGGATCGCAGCGATAAGGCGTGCGGCAGCGACGCCTCGGGGTCTTTCCCCAGCCTCCTCGCCCGCTGAGCGGCGCTGCGGCTGCAGTAACACGACACCAGGAAACCCGACAAGATGGCACCCAGGAAGAAGGCCACCAGCACGCAGGCGATCAGCAGGGTGTAGTGGACGTTCGCACCGGCGCGCTGGTCCAACTCTGGAAGGCGGCGAACACCTGGAAGACGCAGGAGGGGGAGGGAACGAAAAGGGTTATTACACCTTTTTTTTTTTACTGCCAGGGAGCGGGAGTCATGTGACCAACTACACCTTTACCGGCGGGCGGAGGAATCTGTGGCGGGGACGAGCATAAATTAAAGTGAGGAGGAAAACAGAGGGAGGAGAGGTGAGAGGAGGGAGGGAGAGACAGAGACAAGGATTGGACTTAATGAGAAAGAGGTTGTTCACAGGTGAGAAAACACAAGATGGAGGAGAGAAGAAAGAGAGAGAGGAGGGAGGAGAAGAAAGGAAGAGACTATGATTGGATTTGAGAGAGGAGGGGGGAGGATGACAAAAGGATGGAGGGATGAGAACAGGAGGAGGAGGAGAAAGGATGGAGGGATGAAGGAGAGAAGAGATGAAAGAGTTTATTGTTTGGCAGCGTTCACCTCGTCAGGTCCAGATACAACATCAAAGCCTCTCAGATACAATGACTCATCAGTCTGTCCAGCAGCAGCGCACACACACACACACACGCATGCACACACACACACACACACACACACACACACACACACACACACACACTCACACAGTGTGATGCTGCACTAATCAACACATGAAGGGGTTCATATTTTTATCTCGTATCTGTGTGCCGTGTTTTGCTTCTACTCATATCTGTATTCATGTTTCCGCCCGATCTACGTCTCTGTGTTTAGGTTCATTTGATGTATTTAGTCATTTATTTTTTTACGTGTGTGTTTTTGCTTTTGTGTTTATTTCACATCTATATTTTATGTCATTTGTATTTTTTATTTTAGCATATTTTTTTATAATTGTGTATATATGCTTATTTATGTATTGAATGTATATAGATTTTTTATTTTATGCAGTGTAGATGTGTTTCTAATATTTTTCATGTATATTTCTATATTTTATGTACATTTATACGTTTATTTGTTTAAGCATTTTTGGTTACAGTATTTGTCTTACACTTAATACATTTTATGTTTGTATTACAGCATGTGTTTTTAACATTAATGTATTTTGTGTGTACATGTTGTGTGTTTTCGCATATATATATTTAATATGTTAGTACACGTTCAGCTCTGTCGCTGCTCTGGTTCCCTCTCAGCGCTCAGCGCGTCGTTTCCAGAGAAGAAGCTGTAAAACGAGACTAACGCTAAAAGACATTAGCTTATTATTGAGACCATGAGATTTTCAGTGAAATATAGTCTGTAGTGTCATTGAAGCAGCATCTAGTGGCCGTTAGAGGAACTGCAGCCGAACACTGACGTCACAGTTGTGTTTTTTCTGACGGTTCATCCCAGTGATTAAGCACTTTACCAGATGAGAGCGGGGACTCTGAGGGAGCTGTTGTTTGTGTTAACCTCGGTTTCATCCCGAAGGCACCACAGGAGCTTTTTGTTTTATCACCGCCATCCTGCTTCACATTCACGGCCACGCACCGCACCGCACCGGCACCGGCACCGGGCAGCCGCCCAGGCCCGAGCCTGACGGGCTGATTTACCCGCTGACACTCACAGGGCGCGCAACACATTTTACAACACACTTTGAATGGTCTCGGGAACATTTCCCCAGGATCCGGGACGATTTTCTATAACTTTCACTTCATTTCTTCAGGTGAAGAGAAAGATACTGTCCTTGTAGGAAGTTGATGGATTATTCATATAAAACAAATGTTCGGGCGCGACTGGATACTTTTTAAGATCTCTTCTTTAGACAGAATCAAGATCGTAACCTTCATTTCACTTTTGGGGAGACAAACTAGGAACTGCTACATTTAGCGTCTTCGCTAACAAGAATATTGTGTTCCTCATGGGACACTTTATATGTTTGAAACACACTGTGTATACACTATATGTAACTTTCCAATCACATCCTGACCCGGACAGTGTAAAAATAGTTTC
>CM050847.1:27584514-27619514 GCA_027580175.1 Siniperca scherzeri
TCTGCTTAGACTCTTCACCTCGCTGTCTTCAAATGTGCGGTTTGTAGCTTTTAGATGCAAACACACGGCGCTCTGCGATCCCGAGTTAGCGTGTCGTCTGTGCTGATAAAGTCTTCTGTGAAGCGGCTGTTTGGTCTCGCCTATGTAGCGTTCTTTGCAGTTTTCCTCACTGCACTGAATGGAGTAGACTACATCGCTCTGTTTCTGTGTGGGCATCTTGTCCTTAGGGTGAACGAGTTTCTGTCTTAAAGTGTTGCCTGTTTTTTTTGTTTTTTTCACAATTGAGAATGACTTCCGGATGGGAGCCAAAACGTCTTGATTCTGAAAACAGCGTCCAGACGACTACGACTGAAACCTTTTCTACGATAGAACACTCCTGGACGAATGAGGGACTACGCCGTCTTATGCTGTGCAAGTGTTTTCAGCGGCGGGGGGGGGGATGATGCATTAAAGAGGTCTGTAGGCTTAAAGGACTTTCACCGCTGCACCTGTAACCACGCCCAACAGTGATGTCACAGTGTCCTACAGTACACCTCTACATCACTGCAGCACGGCGGGAAGGTTTCTTTACAGGGATACACAGAATGCGTTTTGGTGGGAAACACTGACTTCAACAAGTCCTCCGAATTAAACAACAAATTGCGTCGTTTTGCCCTCTGGGCGACACACAGAAGTGTTTTCTGATCTGACACGTTTAACGAGCAAGACGACATCAGTTGTCTGTGCCTTTGGTTTGGTTAGGTTCAGGGAAAGATCAGGAAACAGGAAACGAACAGCGGCCTCCCCGTTAAAGCCCGACGTTGTGTTGATCGTCGCAAGTCATAAGTCGTAATTCCCACGGCCACTAGAGGGCGCTGCCACGTACATACAGTAAGTAAATGTCGCTCTGGGCTATTTGCTGAGACGACGGACGCTGGCGTTTCTTCTTAGGAAGGCAATCTCAAACGTAACATAACTTTTACAAGAAAACTCCACAGGGCAGCTGCTGGCTTTGACGGGCAGGTATCATCACACCTGAGCCCTCCAAACTAAGGTTTTCTGGTTTTTAAATTATTTTCACGTGTTACTGCAGACATTTCAGATGTCTGTATGATTTGCACAGTTGTTGCTGAAGACAAAGGACAAAGATAAGATTTATTTTACCTTTTAACTTAGGTTTCAGGCATCTATATCTCACATCATACAACATCAACAAACAAACACAAAAGAGACTAGTTACTGACTTTTCGTGACACTTACTTGGTGTGTTCACGTGCGATTAAGGTGCCCTGTGTAGAAGTGAGACCTTGATATATGGATGTTTTGCCCAAGGACACTTCAGCAGGGCAGCTGCTTGCTGAAAGTCAGGTTTATTAATGTCAAAGTTCTTCACAGCGCTCACATTATCACACAGTCAATGAAAACTGCCACTGGATCAAGGTAACGTCTCATTAAGAGGGAAAGAAGAGGAGGAAACCTTGAGAAGGACATCTGATCTCAGACAGAGATCCTCCTACAGGTGACGGTCAGGTGTGTAATTACTGCAGCCAGCAGTCCTCCGACTGAAGGACTAACGAGTGAGTCGGGAACCCTCAGAAGGATTCGTTTTCTGAAGGTTGGAGTTAATCTCACTCCACGCAGTTAGCCGGACCGGGAACTCGTCATGTTCCCACGGGAGGAAGGTTTGTGCGTTACACCAGTTAGTGCGATTAAGCCCTGATGTGGTGATAATGATAATGATGATGGTGATGGTGATGGTGATGGGGAGGGAAGCGCCACTAAAGGCTCCCCCGGCGCCGCTGATGGACTGTTCACTCGGCCTGCTGATTGCTGCATTCTTGGCGCTGTTATCCGAATGTTTGTGTTTTTGTAAATGTGCTTCACTCTCCGGTTTGACGGCGAACTGCCCGGTGGGTTTAGCAGCAGAGCATTTCTGAGCTGTTTTGTGAAGCCGTTTGCACACTGCTTCTCTGGCTGCCAGAGATTTCTAAATCTAAACCGGGAGAAACTCTGAGAACCGAAAACCCACAAAGTGTCTTTGTTGTCACTCTTTCTGCAGGAACGCTTCGAAACCTGGAGTTTGTGTTCATTGCTCGCCGCCATTTTTCCCCAATTATTGAAACCCAAATATTTGACTTTAGGAAACAGATGCCTGGGCGACGCTGCGGAGGGACAACTACGGCTCGGTGTGATACACTAAGATACCTGTCAATCAAGCGACCCATGCCCCAAAACACCGACTGTTCACAGCAGATACTGAACCGGCTGCTGTCACTCTCTGAAGACCAGATGGTGATATAACCTGCCACCAAAGACCAGCCAACAGGAAGGGCCAGATCAATTCCCTGCTTATCACCGGCGGAGTTCTGGCTCAATCCGAGAGTTATTGAGAAATAACGCGCATCCCGCGGCTAATCGGACTGGAGTGTCCTCCATGGGGCTGGGCTCTTACTCGATTTACTGTTTAATGACTTTCAGCGGCAGAATCCTAGATCATGATGACACAGTCACGTCACGATATTGTCCGTTGACCACGTTAATGATTCAGATAAAGCTGTGATTCTAAACTAAATGTGTTATTGTCAGTTTTTGGTGGAGTAGTCGGGTCTGATGCCAACAGTGGAACACAGACTCTGTGTGTAAACACTATTTTAACTGTCCATCTATGTATAAGCTCAGCAGGTGTTGGACATGTATGGTCATACGTAAATTAGGTTCCTTCTTCTTGAATGTTATTAATGTTGAACTTATCTTCTTATATTCTAGCCATGGTTATTTTTTACGTTGGCCTAAAACGAGCGTGCGTGAAATTCTCATGAACATTTCTGTTCACTTCTGAAAACCACATGCAGCATGTGAACATTTGTGACACATCAAACGTGTGATATTACTTGTGAAATTGACGTTTTCACACTTGAAGTCTTACATTTCATAAATGACATGTGCCTGTAATATGTCGAACGGGATTCCGCATGTGATTAACGAGTTTCCGGTGACGATAGTACGTTGTCATGGCGATGATAACCTGCACAGAGGCCTGACTCTCCCGCGGTGGCATCAACAGCGTCTTTCGTTTGAACATTTAACACCGTATTAATGTTAATGTCATTCTGACTTTGAAGTGTGTGCCTGAACACAAGTGGACGTGTGTGTGTGTGTGTGTGTGTGTGTGTGTGTAATCCCTATACGCCTGTGGCAGACTTTTAATTTAGGTTTAAAAGCTGCCATTTAGTCTCTGCATTATCCAGATGCACACAATGGGAGCTGAGGGGAAAAGCACTAAACGCACTCAGAGGTGGACATTCACTTAAGTTCCTAATGGTTTTGTTCTGGGTGTTGAGAGAGAAAGGGTGTTTAAGTATGTGGAAAGCGTTCCCTGTGGGGTTTATGCTAAAGACTGTAATTTAAGAAATGCAACGGTTGCTCTGGGAAACAGTTCGAGACGGTAATGATGTGAACTTTTTAACTACGTCATCTTCTATACGTTTATCATGAAACTACATTGAAAACAAACACTGACGCTCACTCACGACTTGAACAACACGTTTTCACTGTATGCAGTCAAATTCAAAAGCTCTTTATTATTAATCAGTAGCAGCTGCTGTCTCAAAGGTTTTGGGTAAGCTAACTTATCACCATTAGCTTACATGTTAAAACATGTTAGCTACGTAAAATGTAGCAAGTTTTTTCCTAATTCAGCTTACTGTAGCCTTAAAGGAAGGGCTCAGCATTTGGGGAAATTCACTTATTCGGTTTCTTTTTGACAGTAAGATGTTCAGATGGATATCAATCTCATGTCTGTGTGTTAAGTACAAAGCTGGAGTCAGGACATGGTTAGCCTAGCTTAGCATAAAGACTGAAAGCAGGGGGAAACAGCTAGCCTAACCCTAACCCCTAAAGTTCCCTGATTTACACGAATCTCATTTTGTTTAATCTGCACACAAACAGAAATGTAAAAACGTGTGTGGTTTTTGGGGAGTTATGTGCTGGAACTATTACTTGTTGAACAACAGCGTATCCATCCGCCCAGTAAGTCTGATCAGCGTCTCCTGGCAACCGCAATGTGACAGCAAGTCTTCAGGAAGCCGCACACAGTCACTGATGGCAGGCCTGGTAACACGCCGTTCTCTTTGTCCAGGTTTCTGTTCAGTCTGAACAAAGACCAGCTATTGTGTGTGTGTGTGTGTGTGTGTGTGTGTTTTTCTGTGACAATTTTCAGTCTTAACCAGAAGAGCTTTATACCCCCCACCCCCATCACACACACACACACACACACACACACACACAGGTATCTGATAGGGTGAAACACCTCCGACTGTGTGCTTCCTTGTTGTTGATTGATTCCCACTGAGCTCCATATTGTGTTTTTATCGACCGGGTCAATCAATGTGGCCGTCTCGCTGTGTGTGTGTGTGTGTGTGTGTATATATGTGTGTGTGTGTGTTTGTGTGTGTATATGTGTGTGTGTGTGTGTGTGTGTGTGTGAGTGAAGCACAGGCAATGCGGACTCTTGATTGGCTGACTAAACCAAGACTGATGAGGGAAGGTCAGCAAAGAGACAGCAGAGAAAATGTTCACACACACACACACACACACACACACACACACACAGGCGGCGATGAAAGAAATCAGGCAGGTCACACAAAGATCAGCCCGAAGTGTGTGCAGGCTACGCGTCCCCTCAGGTACATCAGGTAGCTTGTATGTTAACTCTCATTACAGCAGCAAAGCAGTTACCAGGAAAATCTTTCACTGGCATTAAGGGAAACTATCAAATAATCACCAAAGTATTGATTATCTGAACATGTACGCAGCCGGTAGAGCGCCTGATGACTGCCATCACCTTCACCGCTCAAGCAAACGCTGTTACCTCACTCACAAGCTAATGTTATTTAGCACACCAGCTACACATTAGCATGAGTAGCACACATTGGAAGAAGTCATTTAAAAAAAGATGTGTCTTAACCAACACTGCAACGTCTCCGTTGTTGTTCTACTTGTAGTATCTGTGTGTAAAGCTGCACGCGTTATATCACACCAGTAACCGTGACGGATCTTTTACAGGGAAGCAAACTGCTGGTACAACGTGTAACCAGCAGGTAGAAGACAGGATCTCTAAACTACTGGTAGCACTTAGTGGTTATATGTGAGTACCTAATAAACTGGCAACTCTCTGAAGTCCGTTCTGTTATTTATAGCTTCACCATGAACAACACGTGCGATCGTATAAATCCCCCAAATATCACCATCATCACCCGACACGGGCTGGATGCTCGTAAACAACGACTGCCTGAAATTCAGCCAGCGAAGCTGCTTTTATTCTTCGCCTCATTTTGCTCGGCGCAGGGAGAAGATGAAGATAATTAGCGTCAATACAACTGCTTTTGGCTGCTTCCTAACCCCTCATCCCCGCCTGTTCAGCATGAGCCACACAACACACACTCAGTCCATTTGTAAGAGCTCCAGCTCATTAAAAAACACTTACACGCTATGATGGCTCTTTTGCCTGCTCGCTGATGAACACACACACACACACACACACACACACACAACAAAAAGACTCACTCGTAGCATAAATTCTCTCGCCAAGCAATTGGTGAACGCGTGATCACACACACTTAACAACACTTTTACTTGATGCACACTCTCTTGTTTTTGTTCTTGTGCGCGGAAGCACATCAGAAACACTCGTGCGGTACGATCACAGTCGTTGTGTCTCTGTTATACACACACTGTAATTAGGATATTGTCTCTTGTGGAGAGTGGAGAGCTGAAAGTGAGCTTGTTGATTTCTACCACAGAGAAAAAGACCGTGTTAGTTAACTTATTCCTGCGCTGCAGTTAACACACCGAACCCCACTGCTCGATAACACGAGCGGACACAAAGCGCTAGTTAAAGAAATTGCTGAGATCGCTGAATGCGGCAACGCTGCTCGGTGCCACAACAACCTCCTGCTCAACACATCCGAAAGCCAGGAACTCGTCGCTCATAGGGGGGAACCCATAACAGTCACAAAGTCATGTAAATAAAAAGTAACACACTCAAATGGGATATTAACTCCGACCACATCACCCAACGAGCCTGTTCTTCTTCAGAAATTCAAAGTGAAACACAGAATCCTGCGACAGTTTTTTACAGCCATCACTGAAAGCATCCTCACGACATGTAGGAGCGTTTGTAAACTGCAGCCCCCCCCCACTCCCATCAACTGAGTCGCTGTACAACAAACGCAAAATCAAAAGGGGGGGGGGCAGGTCAAATTATATCTGACCCGTCACACCCTGCTCACTGTCTGTCTCAGCTCCTGCCCTCCGGGAGGCGCTGCAGGTCCTCGTCCACTAAAACAAGCCGGCTTCACTGTGACACATTCAGCTCGTCACTGTCTAGCAATATTGTGATTATTATTTATTGTGTAATATGTTATGTCTGCCTGCTGACAGTGTTCTGTCACCGTTTATCCAGATTATCTAAACCACCAAACTGAAAACGAGCACGACTGAAATGTTGCTAATAATCCCCGTCTGTGCGCACAACTACAGTAAACACAGAAGGTCGGAGCTGAAGCAGGAAGTCGGCCTGTGAACAACGGGCAGTCTGGGTAATCACTTTAGCGTTCGCCTTTGTTTTCTCGTTTAAAAACTTTCCGTACGGAGGTATTTCTGATTGCTCGTGGTTGCTCCGTCGTAGGTCTTGTTTTTACGATGTCACAGTGCGTCCAGATCTCAGTGTTATAATAGAACCAATGGCAGGAGGTCTGAATATAAACCAGCTTTTGTTTCGTTTGTTGAGTGTAAACATGTTTATCTGAATTTAGTCTTCACTTGACAAAATCAGCCAAACTCTTGAAATGCATGTTTAAAGCTGCACTTATCAAGATTATATTAATGTCAATTATTAGAATAACAACTGATCTCTGGTAGATGTGATCCAACAGAGGACTGTCAACAGCTCTGCAGTGTTTTTGGATTTTGCAGCACATTTCCTCTCTGGTTCAGTCTCAGTGTTTCCAGCAGCAGCTGTTTTCAGCAAACAAGCTCTGATGACGCCTCTGAACGCTACCTGCTGAGCAGCAAACAGCAGGCAGACGCAGCCAGAGAGCAGCTGCTGAACATAGCGGAGCATCTAGCTGCTAAAGAGCCAGATGTTTCCCTCAGCAGCTGCTGGAGACCAAACACAGAGCTGACAGAGAGAAGACCGGACTGACGTCCATCAGGAGACACAGACACGCCTCCTGACGAAGCCTCATGTGACTCTGACACGCCTCCTGACGAAGCGTCATGTGACTCTGACACGCCTCCTGATGAAGCGTCATGTGACTCTGACACGCCTCCTGATGAAGCGTCATGTCGCTCTGTAGCTGCTGGACGTGGAAATAAGCAGCTGTTTGATCACAAGTTCAACATATCAACTTCAATAAAGTGCTAATATGTTAATGTTGTGTTTTCAGCTTGTTCCACTGCCCCAAAGAGGCCAAAAACATCAGTTCTTCAGCAATTCTGCTTTTAATGCTTTAACAGAAACAGCTGCATAAGCCCCGTGTCTATATACAGAGTATAAAATTAACAAAATGAGTTAACGTAGAAAAGGTTTCAGTCGTAGTCGTCTGGACGCTGTTTTCAGAATCAAGACGTTTCGGCTCCCATCCCGAAGTCATTCTCAGTTGTGAAAATGGTGTTGCTTAAGCCCCGCCCTCAGGGAGGAGTCTACCTGAGCTTCTGCTGATTACCCCGCCTAGTTTCACCTGAAACTGACCTAATAGTTTCCAAGATGGCCCAGTAATCAGTAATCAGGCCTGTTGTTTTCTGGCTGCACCTCCCTCATCACTGTTAAGTACCTGATTAGCATGTGATTGGCTTGACCACGGTGTTAATACACTGTGGTAGACTCCTCCCTGAGGGCGGGGCTTATGTAACACAGAGTAGCTTAAATTTCTGAGTTCTCAGACCATTTTCACAATTGAGAATGACTTCCGGATGGGAGCCGAAACGTCTTGATTCTGAAAACAGCGTCCAGACGACTACGACTGAAACCTTTTCTACGCTAACTCATTTTGTTAATTTTATACTCTGTATATAGACACGGGGCTTATGCAGCTGTTTCTGTTAAAGCATTAAAAGCAGAATTAACTGATGTGAGTTAACGACAATACAAATCTGACCAAATAATTCATGCCAGCTATCATTTCTTGGTGGTTTTGCAATCCTCAGACACCATTCAGTCACAACTCCAAAAGGGGTAGAGGTTAGATATGCAGCCGCACTCAAAAAGACGACCCCGTGTCACTTTGGAAAGCAGCTCTTTAGTACTGGCCGAGGTGAAAAGGACATTCAGCTCCTGTTCTTTCAACTCCGAGTTTCCTCCAGCAGAGACGAGGATCTAATGGAGACGTCCTCACCCCCTCACTGAGCTACAGCCTCTTTTCACTTAGATACACACTTCTGAATGCAGCTCATGCTTTTACCAATCCATCCACACACACACACACACACACACACACACACAGCAGTGCCTCAGAGCTGACATTTCTGCTCCATCGTCTACACTGGATCTCAAGGTCTCAGGCACGCAGGGAGGAAATGCAACTTTTTAGTGTGTGTGTGTGTGTGTAAATGTGCATATATGTGTTTAGGAACAAGCAGGAGAGGGTGTGTTTTTGTGTCAAAGCGCACGCGTGTGTGTGTGTGTGTGTGTGCTCGGCTGCTCAGTATAACAACAACTTCCCACGCTACTTTGAGCTACAGAAGTGATGGAACTCGTGTGTGTGTGTGTGTGTGCGTGAGCTCTGAGCACGACATGCTGGGACTGACAGCTAACAAGGTTGCTATGGCGATGTGAATGTGACCTCAGAACAGATGGCGCGCAGGGGGCCGACGGTTCGATACCTGCAACAGCTGGAGTTCGGTGCTCTCTCGTGTGCCTTTGATCAGCCGGGTGTGAGCGTCACATCGGGCCTCAGCAACGTGGTTAAAATTATGATCACAATATCAACACGAATGCTTTCTGATGTCGATATATATCATGTTTGCTCAATAATGAAGCCGTGTGATGTTTGTCACCCTGGTAAGGGGAAGATCCTGGTTTTAATTCCAAAGTTTTCCTGTATTAAACAAGACCACGATCTTTCCCTAAACTTAGCCAGGAGCTGCCAGCTACCATAAAAGAGTTCAATAACGCAGTAGTCACTACGAGTGAATTGTAAGTTGGATATTTTGGCATAAAACAAATAAAAAACGTTGTCAGTGGACATTTTACCGATACTGAACATTTTTAGGACTTGTCTGATACGTTAATTAGCATTTCCTCATCACGCTAACGGCAAACGTAATCCGGTCAGATTTACGTTGCCTTTTAAACCTATTTGCTGTTGCAAAATTTGCTTGTTTGGCCAGTAGAAATCTGTGGAATGATAACATGATAAAATCATGTAATTATGACACGATTACACTAAAGTTGATAATGTTGAATGATTTCAGGCCCCATGTCAGACTGAAGGGAAAAGACGTATGGCATTTTAGTAAAAGACAGGATGATGGCTGTTGAATGATAAAGGAACAGTTCGGCATTTTAGGAAATCCACGAAAAAATGGCTATCAGCTTCATTCCTGTGGGAAGTCCATTAGGATATTTTGGAAGAGGACATGATTTAAAATGGTGTCTCGTGCTGACTGTTGCTGTTGAATGATAAGACGCTTAACACTTCAATTTAACAGCATTTGAGCTGTTAAGTATCCTTTAAATGTCAAGTTCTCACTTTCATGTCATTAAGAACAGAAGAAGCTGTTGTGCTGAATGTGATGTGAGTCACACAATCGCCCCCCCTCGAGGCGACAGAAATCCCCAAACTGCTGCAGAGGAGCAGCTCAGTGTCTACCAGCAGCAGGCTGACGCTGAAGATCAGCCAGACGCTGCCTGAGTGAAGAAAGGTTAACCACGGAAACACTCGGACTTTGTCCTTCATGCACACGAAGACTTTTCTACACCAGTTAAACCGATGTCTGCTAAAACTCTGTCGGTGGGACGAACTTGCATTAAAAACCACAACACTGCTGGGAAAAGTTCACAGAGAATCTTTGATCTTTGGAGGTTTTCATGCTTTTAAACAGGTTGAAGGATTACATTCTCCACTGTGAGCCGAGGCACTTTCCACCTCTTACAGGCTCAATCTTTTTATCTTTATCAAAGTTTATCTTAATCCCAGAAAAGGTAACATTTTCCAGATGATGTATTTTCAGAAGACCCACTACAAATGTATAAAAGATACCAAACGTATGTTTTTCATGTGACGTCGTGCATTTCACAATCGTTCTGTCACAGAACATTTTGCAAGAAAAATATTCAAATCCCTGAACTGCCATGACACAAGTCCCTTCTGTAAAGTCATGTCGACAACTATACGTACACGTTTGTGCATAAAGCTACGTGTCTAAAATGTTTGCTTGTTACAAAAACAGATTCCCTGGACTTGTGAAAGAGCGCAGAGCAGCGAGCAGCCAGCCAAAACCCTGATGAACTTGTGCTGCAGCATAATCTCACTGGAACTCTTATGAGCCTTCTACAAAGAGGAGTGCTTTAGTCTGTGGGTAAGGAAAGACTGAACTCCCATCGCCATCACATTCAGCCTGCTATTCTCATCTTCCCGAGGAAGTCAACTTTAAGGACATAAAACCCATTTTAATTGTTCATTATTAAGGCTGACACTTATGAGCAGAATAAACTTCATTTCCTGGATCACCAACATTACAATAAGTAATGCAAAGGTCACAGACAGACAGCACACAGACAGCATTCATGTCATCCAAGAACCATCATAATTTGCATTTGCAGAACTCCTTCTGCACAATGTCAACTCTCATCTAAGATAAAACTAGCCTGTAATGGCACACTGCAACATAATGGCCAATTTATGTCCATTCAGAGCCAAACTAAACCCATGGGGGCCTCCCTCACAGTGCATTAAATAACCAATTTGCAGCGAAAACGTCATTACAGGAATAGTTCCCCGCCAAACGATGTCATTACAGTAACGACAGCCACTCTAGCGTAGCACGGTGGATAGATTTGGGCGCACGCTGGCTAAAACATCCGTCATTCATTGTGTTCAGAGTCCTTCATGCCCGGCTGCCCGACACCATGAAGTTAATGCCTCTGACGCCATTATGGAGGAAGTGCCTGCTGTCAGTCCTACTGCATAATAGCACCACCACCATTCATTCCTGGCTTAATCGCTGCATATTTAAGCTGGAGTTTCACAATGAAAGCGTGAAGAATGAGCGTGCTGCCCAACGAGACTAATGTTACTGGTTTTTATTGTGTTATGGTGCCATTAACTCCCTGGGTAATCCCCGCAGGCGTCAATAAAATCTAAAACTTAAATGACACGGTTAATCACGACACAATTAGTGCGAGTCAAGAGATGAAAGTATGTAAATTAATCCGCGAGCATCGTTCGAGTCTCCCGCTGCTTTACATCTGCTGTGCCTGTAATCACGTCAGTCAGTCGGGGCTAATCACCACACAGCAAGGTGTAGTTCTGCCTGCAAAGTAATATTTATGGAGGGAAAATTCAGGCAGGAAGTCATTGTTTTATAACCTGGTATGTAAGAGACTGCAGGCTCTCTCGGCTGCTGTTTCAGTGACTAAGGAGGCAAATTAAGCTACAGATAAATACACCTGAGCTCAGTTTGTGTGGAAACATTGTTAAGGTTAATATTTCTGTCCTCTAGCTGCACTGTGTGAAAATGTGCAAATTCTGAAGCAAACTGAATATCACATTGAGACAAATGCATTCTAAAAAGACATTAAAGGTGTAATCAGTGATATTTTTCTGGCTCTCTGCAAGTGTTTCCAGATGTCGCTCATCGGTATAAGTCACTCCTGTGTTTCCCATGATGCTGCTGAGATTTCAGGCTTTCTAAACAGGTGCAGATACCTGGCTCTGTATATCTGCTGGGAAAAGTCCACTGTCCTGGGCCCCTTGAACAGCCCTACATGTCAGTTGGTCTGGATGAAGAACTAATTATTTCCTTTTAGTTCTGGTCCATTCGGTGTTGTTCGGTAATACTGACGTATTACAAAATAACCAAGAGAAGTAAACACTGATAAGTGACTCTCATTGGGCAGTTTTGGTGATGTCATCCTGCATCATCATACATGGATCCACGGGCGCAAATCACTATCAAATCGGGGATAGTTACTGTGTGCTGCCTACGTTCATTCACCTTTTAATCAGGAACCGCTAGAATCCTCAAAGTGAGACACAAGCTCAACACACCTCTGTTCTCACATAATTATCTAGATTGCTTATTTACTGCTGGCTGTTTAGACTGCTTCTTGACAGTTTCCATGATCAGCACATGGTTCATGTAAATATAGCTTTTCATCGTAGAAAAGGTTTCAGTCGTAGTCATCTGGACGCTGTTTTCAGAATCAAGACGTTTCGGCTCCCATCCCGAAGTCATTCTCAATTGTGAAAATGGTCTGAGAACTCAGAAATCTAAGCTACTCTGTGCTGCTTAAGCCCCGCCCTCAGGGAGGAGTCTTCCTGAGTGTCTGCTGTTTACCCTGGGTATGAATTACAGAGGATTCGAAGACTTGAATGTCTCATCCCACTGGCCCGTTTTAAACTGACAATCTAAGAAGGTCAGTTTCAGGTGAAACTAGGCAGGTAAACAGCAGATACTCAGGAAGACTCCTCCCTGAGGGCGGGGCTTAAGCAGCACAGAGTAGCTTAGATTTCTGAGTTCTCAGACCATTTTCACAATTGAGAATGACTTCCGGATGGGAGCCGAAACGTCTTGATTCTGAAAACAGTGTCCAGATGACTACGACTGAAACCTTTTCTACGATGGAACAGTCCTGGACGAATGAGGGACGACACCGTCTTATAGCTTTTCATGTAAGTTTAGCTTTTACAGTCATGTTAAAATCACAAATCAACTATCACACAGTCCGGTAGTTGGTCCAGTTTGATTGGTCTGCACCAACTTTCTACTGACCCCAACAGGTTTGGCGTGAAAGCACTTGCAGAGTCGAAAAAACTTGAATAATGTCTGCAGAGTCGGTTTATAAGCTAGACAGGTCAGCAGCCTCTGACGTAGCTGACGTTAGCTATGTAAGCTACTGAGCTAATGTAAAGTTTGCTGTTCATGCAACAAAGACCAACATCAGCAAAACATTCACTAACATTTTACAGACATCCAACAGTACTCTCATTGTTCCTTGTCTTGCTGGCTGTTTTGTCAGTTAATACTAAAATTAAATGCATACATGAAAGTCTGAATGTTAGCATGCTAACTTTAGCTTTTACTGGAATGAATTAGAGGATTCGAAGACTTAAATGTCTCATCCCACTGGCCGGTTTTAAATTTTTAACTTTGAATGTATTTAGTGATTGTCTATGATGCTGTATGTGCTTTTGTTTGTCTCGTTATGGTTAGTATTGTGCATCATGGTTAGTATTGTTATTTTTTGTCAGAGAAATTCCTCGTGACTCATCTAATATACAGATAGTAAATAAATGAACATGTCTCCGTTATAAAACTCTATTCAAACTGGACGAAAGAAAGGTTTACCTGAAGTGCATGCTGGAATATATGCTACTAAGTTAACTTTCTCAAACTAAACTGAGTTTAGTGAACGCTCAGTAGGTTACTCATCTGACATCATTTGATTTTAACTTCCAACCTAAATGCAGCAGATTTTTACAGACAGTACACTCGAAACAAATTCACCAGTCAGTTGATTTGACTAAACAGCAGTTTCTACAGTGGGCTAATTTCTTCAGGACAGCAGTTCTTTGCTCTTTGGCTCTCACAGCTCCACTCTTGTCTTTTTTAAATAGGCACTTTTCATTCTGGTCGTCTAACCGGGCCTCATTTAGATGCCAGGTGAATGCAATTAATTTACGTGGCAGAATACAAAACGAGCCGCTCTCTAAGCTCCGAGGACTCTGGGACTCAGATCCACTGCTCTTTAAAAAAGCGTGTTTAGTTTAGAAGCTGCAGCTCTCTGATAGGATCAGGACTGCTCAGCTACAAACCTGCAACACATTCCCTGCAGGAATGACGCAAAACAACCCAAACATGACAATGTCAAACCGAGCCAGTGATTGACTTTGAAGAGGCTCAGAGACGCCTGGTAAAAGACGCCATTCAGACCCGGATTTTTTTAGCGTGTGGTGACGAAGAACAACTAATCATTTATCTCGTTAATTTTTTCTTAATCCTCTTGATTCGTTGTACTTTTCACAGTGTGGTGACCCTGCTCTGTCCACCTTCTTCCTCTCTATCACTGCTGTTGTAACTGCTGACGTGATGCAGCCTCTCCAGTTCACTTCAAGTGTTCCTGAAAGACGAACTCAGTTTAAGTCAAGTAGACCACATATCAGAAATCTCTATTTGTGCTCCGTACTGCTGTCTCTGTCCCCTCTCTGGCTTTAATCACAGTAATGCAACTTATAGAGTCTTAATGGAATTCACTGCATGGGTCTGCTGTCACTCTGTGAATACCTCGGCTGGTTTACAAGCAGGACTCCTGACAGTCAGGTAGCAGCCGAGATGCAGCCATGAATACAGAGCAGGCAGCTCAGCGAGGCGGGGCTTTGGTCTGCTGGATTGCAATCTAGTAGAGGGTAATAATGTCAAACTGAGCGACGAGCTACTGTACATCAACATGAGTCAATCGAGCGGTAATAACCAGATTTCTTCCGGTTGAGTTTGAGCTTGTTAGCCAGGGACGAGGAAGTTCCCCGGCTCTCAGCGCTGAGTCGGACTGCCCTCCAAAAACCCTCCTGTTTCTCTCCTCGGCTTTGATTTTATTTGTATCTTCTGTGAAATTCCCTCTTATTCTCCCGGCAGAAGTATTATTTAATAAATCTGCTGCACTCCCATCTGTCAGTGATGGAAGAAGTATTTAAATGCTTTACTTAAAGTCAGTCTGAATTCTTACTTTTTGTGCAAGGAAATATAAACTGTAATGATACTGCAGCTGTTTTCCAGAAGAGGACAAAACAGTTTTTAGACACTTGTGGAAACAGAATCTAGTATCTAAATGGGCGTTGCCCATGGCAACGATTGAGTGACAACAGAGGCCGCTGCTAGGAGATGTGTTGTTAACTTCAATGGTGACTACTGACTGAAGGATGTCAGACTGTCCTATCAATTTTGATACAAATCAATTTTTCTCATTTTAAAGTCCAGAGTGTAAATTATCAACCATTTTGATTTAAGACGTTGTTTTGGGAGGACCCATCATGCTGTCAAAGCGACTATAATCAATAGTCTTATAATACCAATGTGAAAGGTGTCTCTGGTAGCGATGAAGCTGCAGAGAACCATCAGCTGAACCTGCAGCTCCGCTCGGCTTCACGGAGCTTCATACTGACTTTCAGCTCGTTGTTCATCTGTCGCTGTCCTGGTTCCCTCTCGGCTCTCTGAGCGTCGTTTCCAGAGAAGAAGCTGTAAAAAGCCTCTGAACGCTACCTGCTGAGCAGCAGACAGCAGGCAGACGCAGCCAGAGAGCAGCTGCTGAACATAGCGGAGCATCTAGCAGCTAAAGAGCCAGATGTTTCCCTCAGCAGCTGCTGAACATAGCGGAGCATCTAGCTGCTAAAGAGCCAGATGTTTCCCTCAGCAGCTGCTGGAGACCAAACACAGAGCTGACAGAGAGAAGACCGGACTGACGTCCATCAGGAGACGCAGACACGCCTCCTGATGAAGCGTCATGTGACTCTGACACGCCTCCTGACGAAGCGTCACGTGACTCTGTAGCTGCTGGAGGCGGAAATAAGCAGCTGTCTGATCACAAGGTCAACATGTCAACATAGAAGGTGCTGATGTGTCAGTGTTGTGTTCACTACTAGGTTCTGCTGAAAACAAGTGCCAAAAAAATCGGTTATTACAGGTTGAAGGTTTGTATTCCACGCAGAAAATGGAAACTAGTTAGCCCCGTTCACGTTATTTCTTCTCCTGAACTCTCCGTCTCTTTCCCATGACTCTCTACTTGAATAAACCCAGACATAAGAAGAGTTTCTTACCGTAGGCGGAGTCGGCTGCAGACTCCTGGTTCCGTGTGGTCGCCAACACATCAGCTGCACAAAAAACAACACAACCACAGTCAGATGCTGCAGCACCAAAATGCATTTATCTCCTTAAAATTCTCACTCTCATATTCATCTCATTTATGGCCCAGTTTATTGTCTGTATCATTGCTGTAGTTTTACAATCCACTGACTTTTCCACTGTTTACACCGCATCTTCTAACTATTATCATCAGTGTTGTGGCTGTAAAATGCCAGGTTTATCTTACCGTGACAGCTGTCTGGGTGAAACGAGTGGTCGCCCTCGATATCCTGTTCAAACCCCGCCCTGCAGAGAGACAGAGGAGGAGGAGAGACAAGAGAAAGAAAGAAAAATCGGAGTTTAAACAAACAAAAGAATAAAATATTGAATGATTGAAGGACAGAACCAGACACAGCGCCTCCACTCATGTCGGTTGCCATGGGTTACAGTTGACTGGGCAGTTAATCGATGATGTGTTTCCAGATAAAGAGTAAAGACAACGTTAATTAGATTATGTCACATAGTTCATCTCCAGCTCATCAGTTACTTTGACGGATGAAGACTTTCAGAGGTCGACTGAGGAGAAAAAGCCAACAAATTCACCTTTTTCGGTCATCTAATTAGGGATAAAGGAAGGTGCCACTCATCCAATCAGACGACAGACAGTGACAAGAGGCAACCGTGAAGCACACACTCACACACACTGAGTTTCAGCAGAAGTAAAGTGAAGCGGTGTAGTATATCTCACTGCGGCTCCAGTAAATGAAGCCATTTACTTTCCTCACAGTGTCTCCGGCTCTCGGTTTGTGTCCCGGCAGTTTACTGTCTCTGCCTCTGTCGCCACCGACACTTCCATCTGACCTTCAAATCAATTTTAAAGGGGCAACAAATCAGGTTTTTACTGCCACACAGCACAAACGGCTGCAGTAAAACAGCGATGTCAGAGACGATGGGCAGGAGACGGATTCTGATTCTGCTCACCTGCTGAAGGTAGCCGGAAACATACAATAATTAAATCCTCTTCCTGGGTAATCATTTATTTAAATTAAAGGCAGAGAGAGGCAAGACTTTATTCCTAAGTTCCCCAATGCAAACTCAAAATTCCCTCCATGTTTACCTGTTGTCTTGATTCATTCAGTATCAGTACAACAACAGAGTCATGCCATACTAACCACTCTGCTGCTCTCAGTTTGACTTCCCTAACAGAAATCCTGTTTACAATCTCAAAAACTAAATTTGGTGACACAGTAGCCAGGTTAATATCCTCCACCATCACTGCCGGCTGATGCCGAAATACTTATCTACCCCAAGTTCACCGAAAGGTCCAGTGTGGAGGATTTAGTGGCATCTAGCGGTGAAACTGCAGGTTGCAACCAACTGAATAGCGCTCGCCTCGCCCTCCCCTTCCAAGCGTGTAGGAGAAAACGTGAATGGCCCTATCTAAAGCCAGTGTTTGGTTTGTCCGTTCTGGGCTACTGTAGAAGCCTCCGTGGAAGATATAAAAGGGCTCATTCTAAGGTAACGAAAACACAACCATTCTTATTTTCAGGTGATTATACATTAATGAAAACATACTTAGAAATATTATATTCCATTTCTGCCAACAGCTCCTCCTGTCTAATGTTACACACTGGCCCCATAAGTTAGCTCTTAAATAATCCTCAATAAAACAGGAGAGGGAAGAGCTCTATGTGGACTTTGGAGTGTTCCTAGCTCAATGTGGACTTTCTGACAGTACGCATCAACACTGGTGACATTTCAGAAGTCCATGAGATTACAAGAACAGACGAGAGAGCAGACAGAGCCTGGTTTTGATTGATGGGACTGCCGTTCATATGCCATCTCCTACCAACAGTCAACATCGGTTTCCTTTAACTATGACCACTATCTGTCTTTAATAAGTAGTTTTAGTTGCCTAAACTTAACCAAACCTCAACCACAGAACATGTTACTGAACCAGTCAAATAGGTCATTCTGGAAGGTGCTGACAAACAGTGTATTTTATGCTTTAGGTATGAGGACATCATTATCCACTTATAATTTCATGTACATCTGGCCAGTAGTTTGGAGACGTCGTGCTCAGTGTTGGACAGATGGACCAACATCGCCATCTGTGGGGGAAAACACCCGTAAACAAAATCTAAAGCCTTTCAACAATTATACTGAGTAGTTCTGGCAAACGTCTTATTTTTTTAAAGTCAGCCAGAGTTGTTCATGATGAAGTTTTCCATCTAAAGACAAAAACTAAAGCGGAAGCATTTGGCGCTGCTCCAATGAACCAGCTTACAGTCATAAACCATCAACACGAGGTTGGAGTTGCCGTGATGTTTCTCGAGGTGGACGGATTTTTTCCCAGAAAGATTTCAGAGAATGAAAAGGTACTTTGTTTTTCAAACTGCGGTGCTCTGAGACAGAACCATTCATCAGTCTGATCATGCTCAGCCCACGTCCTTATTTATTTGGCACGACGTGTTTCCAGCTCTGTTTATCACATTCTGTCTGTATTGGCAAACACATTTTCCACCTGAGTGATCGAGTGAGTAAAGAAACATTTATTCAAACTTTTTGTTATGATGCAAAAACACTAACAAAGTGACTTCACTGTTAGTCTTCACCTGCTCATACTTCATAAACTTTCTTATTTTCTGTTATTCAGTCTGTCTTATTCACACATACAGCGTTTTTATCTTTCTCTTTCTCTAATAGCGTCAGTGTTCTACCTCCTAGCTGTGGATTCCCTTTGCACTTTGCTGTCTCTGTATTTATCACTTTCTCTTTTCCATTAAGTTTTTTCTTCGACCTCCATCCTTCTGTACTCTTTCATAACTCCCTTCTCTCACACTTGTTTTCTTTTTTCACACGTGCAGATGCAGTGCTGTGACGCTGCTGCGACAGACGAACACGGCATTGTAAATTCCTGATTTTAGGGTCGGGATCAAACGTGTTTAAAGCTGTTCTGAATGGCCACACTTTAAGGCGGAGAGAAAAGCCGGCCGTCAGAAAGAGCGCGGAGACGAGATATTGTGCAAATATGGAGATAACGGCGCACATTTTCAGATAGTCTGTCCTGGAGGACCATTGGAAGGTTTGGGGGGAGAGCGTTTCCAAAGCCATGTGAACATCGGACAAGCAGTTCTGAAGAAGCATACCGGCAACTCAAGCCTTTGCTCATGGTGTTACATAAACTCAGAGAGCATTTGGCAAGAGAAACGCCACAAATGCTTTTGTTTTTCTACAACTGCAGGTACGCTATATGATGAAAGGTACGTGGGCACCCCTGTCCACATACGTAAGTGTACTTTTGGTCTGAGTCGGGGTTTTTGTACTTGATTTTTGGCAGTTGGTGATGTTACTATGGATAAAACTATGGATGTGTTAAGAAAATTGGATACCGTTTTCCAAGACAGCACCCAATTCATTCCCATGGAAGTTGCTCACTGACTGCACACCAAAGACTTCCGCTTTTGGAGCATGCTAAGTAGAGATTAGCGCATTGGAGACTTCTTCCGGCCAAGCCAGCGGACTTTCTGCTGGCTCCCCCACACACCAAAATACTTTAATGATACAGCTCTTCTAGACTCCTAATTTTATTGGACTGAATGGATCAAATTCTGATTCTGCAAACAGTCAATCTGGGGGTTTGTGACACTCAGAAAAATGTGCACATCATACAGCCGTTCCTTTTGTAATGACTGTGAATGCCAAAAAGTATTTTTGGGCCAGTGTGCATCACGTCATCCTGCAATACAGAGTGTGGCCACTACACCAGAAATCCCCTCACAGCCCAGCAGTGCTCCTGGAGGCGTGGGAGTGTTTGGGAATGACCCTTGCCTGTTTGAACAGGACAACGCCCCTGTGCACAAAGCCAGCTCCATGAAGAAATTGTTTCCCCAGGTTTCTGTGGAAGAACTTGTCTGCACACGGCCCTAAATGGCAAATGGCTGCATCCTTTTGCAGAAGAGTGGAGGCTGTTCTAGCAGCACATTAATGCCCGTGGTGGCAGAAGCACCTGTTCTACCATCACATACGGCTGCAGCGTCCGACTGTTCACATACTTCATTTAGTGTACATTTTCTTTTTCTACATTCACAGACAAAAGATATGTTCTCTCAATAAATACAGACCACATAATCCAATAAAATGTCGATGAATCATGCAACACAGGAGCTGCAGAACATTTCGATCACATTTAATGAACTGTACATGTTCGGATTTATTATGAAATCATTATGCTTTCCTGTCCTCGCTCACTCTATATTTACGTCTCCCCACCTCACTTATTTGCTAACTCATCCGCCCCCTCAGCACTCAATATTTAGCTCCCTTATCACTCAGTCTCTCTCTCCATCACCATATATCCTGCATCTCTCGAGCTACATTTCCGCCAGCGTGGGCTGAGCTGTAAGCGAGGAGAGAGAAAGAGAACGGGAGGAGGCTGTTGCGACGGCGAGCCGCTATAAATCCCGAACCCTCTTGGGCACCTAAACGCCTCGTTCATCTAGCGGGGAGTTACTCGGAGGCAGGGATGAAAATAGACTCAGTCGGTTCTAAAATACAGCCAAGTTATCAGACGCTGTTGTTGCTGAATTGTATTTTCATGTTCTCGACATTGAAGCTATAGTGGAGGCGTTAACAGATCTGAAAGGCTGTGAAATGTAATCAGGATGTATAAATGTCTGCAGAAACTTTCAGTTAAAGGAGCGAACATTTACAGGTTCTGTGCACTTCCATGATGCATTCGTGCTGATGACATATGAGTTTTAATAAACATTTTGTTTAGGTGTGATCTCAGCTCTCTGCTTAATCGACTGTCTCCGTCTCTTCAGCTATGAGGACTCCGTGAAACTTGCTCTGAAAGACTTGAGACTTAAAATCAGCTCGGTATATAGAGCATTATACAGCAGACTCAACTATCATGTCATCGTTATCAAAGATGTCATTAAATCCACTGCTAAAGTACTTAAGGTTTAAAATGCTTGAGGTGTGACTATCTCGAATAACCTGAGACTTGACTCGGCCTCGCCCTGAAAGTCTAAAAGTCTTGAGACTTGACTTGAGAGTTCCTCTGAAAGACTTATTTACAATTTGAGACTTGATTTGGACTTGTCTCGGATGACTTGAGACTTGACTTGGACCGGCCCCAAAAGACTCAGACAGCTCAGTTTGGACTAAAAATTAGGATTTAGTTTTTAGGTCTAAAAAACTTGAGACATGATTTGGACTTGCCTTGAAAGACTTATCAAATGACTGAAGACTTGACCTGAATCTTCAGTCCAATGACTTGAGACTTTGTCTGAGGCTTGATTTGAGACTTTTAACAAATGACTTGAGACTAGATTTTGGGTTATCTCAAATAACATAAGACTTGACTTGGACTTCGTCTGAAATACTTGAAACTCAATTCTGACTTGAATCAAATGACTTGACACTTGACCTGGACTTGTCTCGAATGACTCGAGACTTGCATCAAAAGATTTAAAAACAACTCTGTATACAGATCAGTATTACACCACACTCGATCATGTCACGTTGTCAGTGCCACACACAGTATATCAACATTCATGCGGAAACACAAGTTATTTACCTTCAATAAATCCACCCCTGCCGAGGAACAGCAGACTGAGATAACTGACATTTAGCACGCTATAATGAAGACTCATATCTACGAGGCCCGGGGGGGTGAAGCGCCTCGGCTCTTACATGAGTTTAAACCTGACAGCGGTGATATTCCTGCACTAGTAACAGTCGTAAACTCGACCCCGCAGGTCCAATGAGGCGGCAGCAGGTACTCGCCACCCACAGGTGAGATTTGGGGAGGTTCTTAAAGTGATGGAGGGGGGTAAGAGGTAAGTTGGACTGTGCGAAGATGAAGAAGGAATAATAACTGTTACAATGAGTCAGAGAGAGAAAACAGCCCTTTAATTTGAATGGGTTTGCTGGTGTGTGAGTGAAAGTGTGTGTATGTGTGTGTCATGCTGGCTGAACACAGGGATGAAAAACAAGTGCATTTACTCGAGAGACCAAGAAAAAACAACAGCATCAGTCAATTGTTAAAATTCGAAATACAAAAATGATACGTTTATGTTTAACTGACGAGGACCTCGAGGCGTTTTCTGAAGTAGGACTGTTGCCTGCGAATTCTGATCGTGATTCTGATTCATTCCGATCTCATGTCTGCGCGTTAAAAGAGACATTTGCGCTCCTGTAACACTGTCGGACTCACGGTGGACGGTTCAGAATCGATGCAGCGGAACCAGAGATATCATCTTTTTTTATTCCCTTCTTCCTTGCCAAAACCCGGTGCCTAAATTACCCACAATGCAACTCTTCCACTGACAGTTGTGTGTGTGTTGTGCTAGCGGCGGCTAACGTAGCCTGCAGCAGAGACGAGGAGCTGCTGCAGAGGTCTGCTGAGCTCGCTGCTTTCTGACTCCACACCAACAGAAACTCGTCGTCTTCAGCGCCGACCGAGTCGACGCCGACTCGAGTGACATCACTTCCTTCCTCTGGAGAGACAAAATGCTTTCAACTACTTTTTGCAGTAGAACTCCCCAACACCTGGAAACACACACTGATGTGGAAAATCGCTGGAGGATGTAGCTAGCCTAGCTGAGCATAAAGACCGGAAGCAGGGGCAAACAGCTAGCCTTGCTCCGTCCAGAGTTCAAAGATACGCCTAGCAACTCCTCCAAAGCTCACTAATAAACGTTGCGTCTCATTCGTTTCATACATACACAAACAAGAATGGAAAAACCTCAGCCGGTGGTTTTACAGTGCGGTTGCTGCTTTGGTACCATGGTGCCTGTACGGAGACCTATACACCGCAACAACACTGAGCTCACTGCAGCTGTGCTCGGCTGTAACGACCCAGGACGAAAAGACACGCAATAACGCGATTCTTTGAAAAAAACAAAAACAGTCTTTGTCATTTCATCAAAGAATTCGTTTAAAGGAATAGTTAGACATTTTGGGATGTATGCTCACTCGCTTTCTTGCCTAGAATGAGATTGATACCGCGCTCGAGTCTGAACGGTAAACACGAAGGTACAGCCAGCAGTTGGTTAGCTTCGCTCTGTCCATTCGATATGTACCTGCAGCCAGGAGACGTATGGGGACATGGCTGGAGTTCTGTCATCATCGCGAGGTTGTCAGGCCGTGGAGAATGATCCCCTATAAAACGCCAAGCTGTGACTTTAACGCTGGTTTTTGTACTGATTAAACAAACGAGACGTAACGTGAGCTTGAGTGAGCTTCAGAGGTGCTGGTAGGTGGATTTCACCCCTGGATAGAGCCAGGCTAGCTGTTCCCCCCTGTTTCCAGTCTTTATGCTAAGCTAAGCTAACCAGCTGCCGGCACCAGCTACACATTTAGCGTACAGATGTGAGTGGCATCAGCCTTCTCATCGAACTCTCAGCAAGACAGTGAATATATTCCAGTTTGCCATTTATTGTTGTCCACGGCGCTCTACGTAGATTAACAGATCTGAACTGGAACACATGGAGCGAACAACAAATGTCAGTTTGAGATTTTGAATGCGGTTTTCTTACTTTTGGAACAGAAGCAGGAAGTTACAGTCTGACTTCTGCTCTGAGTCCGTCTCCATCACTGTGTTCGAGCAGGTCTCTTCAGTTTAGAGACAAACGTCTTTGTTCAGAAACAGATGCTCCAGCGTGTGTGTGTGTGTGTGTGTGTGTGTGTGTGGTGTTGCTAAAGCAGCTGTCACCCTACCTTTGGATCAACTTAAACAGTATAGACACACACTGTCTCTGACACACACACACACACACACACAGGCTGTCTCCAGGGAAACGGCTGACTTGCTGCCACGACAACCGAGTCCATCTGGTGTTCCTCTCCTCTGTCTGTCCCTCTTCTTTCGTTCCTCTGCTCCCACCTTTTTTCTGTCTTTATTGTGTGTCTCCCTCCACCTGCCCCCCCCCCCCCATTTTCTCTGTTCAGCTGAAGTTAGCTGAAGTTATGTAAGCTGTTAAACTTCCTTCCTTCCCCCCCCATCTCTCCGTCGCTGCCTCCCTCCCTGGAGGAAATCTTCCACTTATCAGCTGAAGTTGGAGAAGCTAAAGTGAGTTTAGCTGAGAGATGTTCAGTTGAGTGAAGCTGTGAATAATACCTGTCTTTAGAACCCGTTCTGTATTTCTGCCTCAGCCAGGTGAACTGAGGTCCGGCTGCTGTGGTTTTCTACACTTGGTTTGTTTCCTAAAGACCAAACTTTAGTTTGACTGGTTCCTGAAACCCCCAATCTAGCTGGTCTGGTTTGAAATGTGTAAAAAATCTAAATGTCCTTTTGCTGAGGATGCTGCAGAGGCAGGCCGGGGCCTGGTGACTGGGCTGTACTGTGTCGGAGGTTTTGATGCTAACAGAAGCAGATCAGATGCAGGATGAGGGACTGCTAAAACTTGTACCGCTGTGATGTGATCTTCACTGACGCTAATAGAGGATAATCGCCAAACTTGGTCAAACTTTCCTCCACTGCAGAGCACACGGGACGAACGCTGGCTGCTCTCGCATCAGCCTGGGACGCAACAAACACCATTATGATGCTGATTAAAGGCAATGATGTCTGCTGATGAATTACATGGAATCCTGAGACTTTTAGTAGGTCAGTGCGGTAGCTTTAGTTTAGAACTTATAGACACAGAGAAAAGTCATTTTCTGCTAAAAGAAATCTCTGTTGCTGTCGTCCCACCGCTGAATCCATCTTCTTCTTCTCCTCTCAAATCCTTCTGCTCTACTCGCTCTAATGATCCTTTCCTTCCCCCTGCTGGGAACTTTCTTCCTCTGTGCTCACTGCAATGTCATCATCGTCCAACAGTTTGGCTCTGACCTTTGACCTCTGTGCTGTCAGGCTGATTTCGGTGTTAGATTAGGGAGGTCGAAGGTTCAGCCTCATTTTTGTCATTTCTCCAGGCCAAACCAAAAGGTGCGGACGTTTAATTGATTCAGTTCAGTCAGCCGGTCCTCCTCTTCGGTCCAGACTGAAGCGTCTCAGCATGTTCGCGCTCCCCTCAGGACGAACTGTAATCACTCTGCTGATCCTCTGACTCTCCATCTAGCGCCACCATCAGGGCGACACGTTAACGCGTCCAGTGCTGTGGTTCACCTATACCGTCACCTTCTGCAGGATGACGAAACTACTTTCAGATTACTTTATTCGCTCCAAACTAGTTGATGGGAACATTTTCTTTTCTTTTTTTTTTAAATTGCTACATTTCAAAAGTCCGCTTCAAATTCACTTGACAATTAATGGAAACATGACTAATGTCAGCTCAAAGTCCGAGGCTGAGGACTGTGCAATACGCTCGAAAGCTCAACATTTAAGCCAACGTGGATGAGAGGTGGATGCTTGGAATAGGGGAACGTTTGAACATCAGCTCCACGGCAACTGAGGAAACGTCATCAGCTGATGAGGACCGCGTGACACGCTCAGAACAAGCAAGGAGGCGAACCTCGAGTCGGGGTTGTTTCGTCACCTCCGTGGTTAAAAGAGTACTCCGCTGATTTAGTATTGCACTCCGATGTGGAAAGTCGTTGCAGTTGCACTTTAAGGTTCTTTAAGAAACCAACAATGACTGTCTCCTGCTCACTCACAGGTTCTGGTCGTTTCAGGCTCTGAACAAACAGCCGAGGCTTTTCTCGTTTTCTAACCAAAGGGTTTGAGTAGCCGACAGTCCTGAACCTCCTCGCTGCGACTCCTGTGCAGCAGGTCTGTTTCTTATTAAACATATTTGGCAAAGCAAATCAGTGGTAAGTAAAAGTCTTGTGTGAGACGGGGCTGACATGCTGATTATTTAAACAGAGAGAGAAGAGTCATAGACAATAGATGAAAAAAGCTATAAATATGTATAAATATGTTAGCTTGTAAAGTCTGTGAATCCAGCTTATCAAAGCCAGAACTGACCGAGACTAAAGTGGAAATCCCTTCGACGCGCGGCGAGACAGAAACCTGTCTGGAAGAGAATTACCTGACCTTGTTTCATCTGTCTGCCTCTGTGTGTCTTTCTACTTGTTTTACTTCCTCTTCCTTTAACTCTCTGACACAGATATCTCCATCTGAGCGGCTTTTTTGGAATTCTCCATCTCTCATCTTGCTCTGCTTCTTCTTTCCTTTCCACCTCTTGCATCACGTCTTCGCCTGCCTCTTCATTTCCGTCCTCGTCTCTTTTCATCTCCACCGGCTCATCCTGTCCATTTTAATCTTCCTGCAGCGTCTCTGCACCATCTGCGCTCCGCTGTCGTTTGTATTAAAATGCCAGTTGTGTCTGCTGCTGCTGTAGATATTATTGTTTCCTGTGTGTGGAGGAGTCAGGAGAAAACAGCATTTCCACGCCGCCTTGCTTCTTTTTCAGCAGCTGAACCGACACGTCCAGGTTCAAAAGTAAAAGAAGTGGACCAGAACAAACTTCTGCTCCTCCATAAACTCCATAAAGGTCCGTGCACATTCTGCCTATTCACTTTTTCATTTCAAACCGAAAACAAACAAACAAACAAAGAAAGGAAAAACAGCTCTGTTTTTGCAGGTTTTCTTTATGTCGGAATCAAAAATCAACGGTCCAGTTAAGAGCCTAATTAATAACAGTGAAGAGTGAAACCTATGGACAGAATAGTCCTTCGTATACGCTCTCTCACTGGGCTAACTTCGAGTCAATGAAATTATAGTGAAATTAAAATATTCCACATTTTTCTGGGGACCCCCGGAAGTCCCTCAAGGACCCCTGGGGGTTCCCGGACCCCACTTTGAGAACCGCTGCTTTAGACAACACTATTTGGGAAGGACCACGCAGGCTTTTCCCACATAAAATGAGTCAGGCTCTTAATTCACGCTCGGAAAATAAATAACACATCACGCGCTATTTGGATAAAAGGTATTTCACGTCTAAATGAGAAGAACAAAACAAAACCGATCTTTATTTATGACGATGTACGTATTTATCGATCTTCTAACGTCACCTGGTATCGATCCTCCGCTTGCATAATGTTACGCTTCGATATATTTACTTTTACTTCCGTGTCACCTGTCCGCCTTTCTTCATGCTTCAATTTAAAACGGAAACATTTAAAAATGAATTTGTTTTTTTTATTTGGTTGACCAGAACGCCAACCTTCCATTAGGAGGAAGGCAAGAAGAAAGAGGAGGAAGACGAGGCCGATTTCCTTCAACAGTAGCTGAAGACAACATTAAGAAGAGCTAATTAGCTCCCCGTTGACCAGCTTTAGCTTTGACCAACCTGATGACTCGTGTGAACTCAGCCTCCTCCGACCAGCGGTGTATGAAAAGAAAAGACACCCGACCCCCCCGAGGCTCGAGGAGACGGGCGAACGGAAAGAGCTGCCCGCTGTGGAGGACATCACAGTCAGAGTGAGTGCGGATTATGTCTGCCTGCCTGCTGGAATACTTGGGTTTGACACTGATGGTGTTCAGTCCTGAAGAGACGGGCTGGATTTATAAAACCCGAGCTGAAAATGTTTTTAAATTTATGATAAAAACTGTATCTAATGTATTCCTTTTGTTTTCTCTGTTGCTCCAAACACGTACCGAACCGTGCCCCCAGACCTGAGGCACTGTCTGAACCGCCACACCCCTAATTTTAATGGAAACATGATGCTTTTGGGAAAAAGGTCTTCAGTGATTCAGGAACTCCTTTAAACTCCCAAATGCTTTTAGCTCGACTTTATATTCAAGGCACGAGAGTCGATCCCCTGCGTTTCTGCGCTCCAGTCCATCAATATGCCGAGACAAGATGAGATTTTAGCAGCACACACACACACACACACACACACACACTGCAGCAAGTAGCTTGTGAAATCAAATGTGTTCCCTTGCACCACCTTCCAATCAATAACTCCAAAGCGTCAGGTAGCTCGCGCCCACTCCACAGCACTTCATGACAATCGATCTGCGGCCAAAACGTCAATTACCCCCCCACCACCGCCCGAAGTGATATTATTTTCATATTTGTCCCTCGGGGGGGGGGTGGGGGTGTTTTATTCCTGGGGGCTCTGTAAATATCATCAGTTATAAACTGCTGCAGGTCCACCGCGCCCACCGCTGCAGCAGAGACGCACTCAACACACCAGTCCTGGAGCTGGCTGCGTGAGTAAAGTTCTGTTCAGATATCGGTCTGGGTTCCAGCCAGAGTGACTTCTAACGAGCACCGTGGCCCCGCAGCAAGGAGCCTCCGGATTGCTCCTGCAGTCCAAACACATGCAGGTTAAGTGAATTAGCGACTCTAAATTGCCCGTAGGTGTGATTGTTAGCGCGAATTGTTGTCTGTCCCACTGCGTCAGCCCTGCGATGGACTGGGTGCACCCAGAGAAGAAGCAAGCACCGGGTCTCAGAGGTCAGACGAAAAGATGAAGAGGATCAGATGCTGAAGATGAAAGGTGTCTGCACGTCACGCACCTCTTTAGACTCAGAGCTTAGATCTTTTCTGCACTCTGCTTGGATCTGGACATGCTGTCTGGATGCTTCTACGCTGAGCGTCCGGTGCGACGGTTTCTGGTTTCATCCCGTGTCGTGTGTGGAAGTGGAAGACCACCGACGCAGCACCCGGGACTACAGCCCCGAGACATCTGGCGATATTAGCTCATTGCAGATATATCGAAAGTGAAGTACAGAAATGCAAACGATATGTAGTGAAACAGTATCACCGTTCTATAGTTAGCCCTCCAGAGAGCAGTGACAGCTTTACTTTAAACAACCGTTTAAACTCATTTAAGGGAACCGTAACAAAAATGTTTATTTATGTTAAGAGTTGTATATAATCAGGTACATTGTGCAGAGACGATTTCACTTTCAAAGTGAAAATGCCAACAAAAGAATCCGCCAACACTAACATGACCGCCGCGTACGCTGTCCCTAGCGTAGAGATGTTTCACGTGACTGATGACATCACCGGTGCTTCGGAAAGCGCTTCATTCAGTTTGACAGTTTTTTTTTTTTGAGCCACTCAGTGAGCGAAAAGCCTTCCGGGAGGTAACGACGCAGAACGGTGCCATGTAGTACGACGGCCCTGAATCAGGGTTAGTTAAAAATGTTCCAACTACATTTCTGAGGAGTCACGGTTTTTTATCAGTTTGGTAAATTGCTCTAATATTCGCTCTGGAGAAGGAACCAGCCACAGGAGCAAGTCAGAGCTGCATTCAAAGGGTTCGTCGTTCCAAATGAGAACGAACGACTCTGAAACTGAACTTATTGAAACTGCTGGATGTTTTATCAGGTGTTTGTCTCAGTGCTGCTCTGTGACACCAGCAGCAGCAGGCAGCAGCTAATTCACTTTGAATCACTCCTCTGATCCAATGCACAGTTAAATGACCCTGAGAAAGACTGCAAGGAAGCAGGATGAACTCTTGTCCTTGAACATGTGGTTTTGTGTGTCGGCGTGCAGCCGTTATTCTTCTCCTGCCTGTATCTGTTGTAGAAACACACGGAGGCTGTGCTGCTCAGCTGCGACACTGCGGGGACGGCGGCTGCGTGATCTGCAGATCAGCGATCGAGAACCAGCCGAGCACGCCGAGTCGGGACTCTGAAACGATTCCTCAGCTCAGCGTCTCCTGAGAAAACTATTTCCCCAGATGATCATCAAAGTTTCATCTTATCTGATCTAAAACCTCAAGCACGAGATCACCAGTTCCTGTTCGCTTTGTTGGAGACAGTTAAAACATCGCTTTAAATATCAAACTGTTTATCGAGCAGTGAAGAAGAACATGACTCACTTCCTTTATGAGTGACTCAACAATCTATCTCCAGTCAGCTGAGCCTCACACACTGTTCCCTGTGTTAGCACGCAGCAGTACCAGTGGAGCCACAGCCAGCCAGGAGTGTTGATGCTGGCCACAGTCGACTCGTCTTCTGATGGCTCTCCATGACACAAAGCGCGGTGTGCGACAGGCACAGATCCGATTATGAAGATTAGTAAGTGACCGATCTGCAGCCACTGTGTGACGCTGTCATGTCAACGTGCACCTGGCCGTTAGCGTGACAAGGTCAGAAAAGGTGGAAAAACTAGCTTTGAAGCTAACTGAGAGGAGATTTAAGGTTATCGAGAGAGAGTCGAATCTCTTCTCTGCTCCGCGGCCACCAACACAAACTCCTGGACGTTTACTGCACTCGGGGAACAAACTGAGTTTGATCGTGAGCCCGTTTCAACAAAGTTTTATGACAAGAGATTTATACCAACAAAGTGCACGCAGTATATTCCCACCGACATCCATTTTAACATTTGTTCCCATTATGTTTCCCCATCCATCCTTTCACTTTGGCTGTGAGTGTGAAAGGCATCATGGATTTACATCTTACAGATATACGACCCTTCGCTCGCCGCGGCAGATATACGAGCCGAGCCGTCAGAGCTTTATTAGCTGTCGGATTGATGACGGCTGAGTGGGAAGAGAGAAAGAAAAAAAATGAAAAGAAAGAGAGAGAGAAATAGGAAGTGACACGTACTTGAAACCTGGCGCCATGTTGGCACAACTCCCGGTCCGCAGCCAGATGCAGTATGGGTCACGAGAGGCCAGGCAGGCTCTGGAGGGAGAGGAGACGAGGAGGAAGAGGGACGTTCGTTGTTTAGAAAAGCTTGTATTCAAACAATGGCAGAGTCTCAAATAAAAGCATAGCATACGTTTCCACAGCACCAATCACCAGTCTGACACCAGTCGCGTCAGACTCAGCACTCAGTGCTAGTAACACTGGTGCTGCTTCTACCGCTTACTACACTTCTACATCTGCTCAGTCTCTTCATTTAGCGTGAATTAAAATCTCACTTTGTGAAGTGAAGGTTGAGTTATTTTCAGGGCGGTTTAGGTAGTGTCATGTGACGCCTCTTCACCTGCCGTGTTCGGTAACCGCGGGTACTTCCAGAAAACTGTTTGAATGCAGGCAGTAATGGTCGTTTCAGATCGATTATATTTCCAAAACAAGGCGAATGCAGCTGAAGTGGGAAGCAGGAAGAGGTAGAGACGGGAGGAGGGAGAGGGAATGGAGCAAACGAAGGAGACCGAAAGAGACAATAAAGCGAAGAGGTGGAGAGAAAAAGACGGACGAAAGGGGGAAAAGAAAATGGTGCAGAGACAGACAGAGACTGTGAGGGCTAACTGAAGGAAAAATGGGACTGAGATTTTAACAACAGCAAAACAGAAGACGGAAAAAGAGAGAAGGGAGAAACAGAAAGAGAGAGGGAGAAGATGAAACAGATGGAGAGACAAAAGAGTGAGAGAGGGAGCAGAGTCATTCTTCTGTATCAGTTGCTGCCACGTGTGAGTCTGAATGGCTAACTGTCTGGCACACACACACACACACACACACACACACACACACACACACACACACACACACACACACACACAGTTGTTTTGGCTGGCCTGACTGTGAACTGTGTGTGTTTGGCATGTGAAGCGTGTGTGTGTGTGACTGGCAGAGTGTGAACAAATTGAACTGGTAATGGGTGACAGGCTTTGAGACAAGATGAAGTGTCTGTGCGTGTGTGTGTGTGTGTGTGTGTGTGTGTGTGTGTGTGTGTGTGTGTGTGTGTGCGTGTGTGTGTGTGTGTGTGTCAGACATTAAGAAGACAGTAGGTTTGTGTGACAGCTTTGTGTGCGTTTATGAATACACAAAGTTTGTCAGTGATGTCAGATTATAAATGTTTACTTAATCTAAAAGATGGCAGCAGCTGTGTGTGCGTGTGTGTGTGTGTGTGTGTGTGTGTGTGTGTGTGTGCGTGTGCGTGCGTGTGTGTGTGTGCGTGTGTGTGTACTCCACTGGGAACTGAGGACATGAGAGACCACTTATACTGTCATTCACTCCAGTGGAGAGAAAAACAGAGAGAAGAAGAAGAAGAGTGTGAGGGAGGATGGAAACAAGGAGAGGAGGAAGGGAAGCTAGTTTAGAGTCAGGTCCAAGTCAAGCCTCAAGTCCACAACGGCAAGTCTACATCACGTCTCAAGTCATTCTGAGAAAAGGCTCAAGCCACATATCTGGTCCGTTAGAGCAAGTCAGGTCATTTGAATCAAGTCCAAGTCAAATCTCGAGTGACTTGAGACGGGTAGCAAGTTACGTCTCGAGTCTCAAGTCTAAGACATGTCTCGGGTAGTCTGAGATAAGTCTCGCGTCAAGTCTCACGTCCTTAAAGAGCAAGTCCAATTCAAGTCACAATTCATTTGGGGGCAAGTCAATGCAAGTCAAGTCAATTTGGGTCAGGCCTCAAATCCTTGCTGACAGGTCAAGGTTACGCGTCACATCCTTTGAGACAAGGCTCAAATCGAAGCTGTCTTAGGGCAAGTCCAAATGGAACCTCAAGTATTAGAGAAAGCCAGGTAATGTCATTTGAGACAAGTCTTAAGGCCCCCAGAGTAAGTCACGTCTCAAGTCCTGCCCCAAGTCTGTTAGCGCAAGTTTGAGTCAAGTCTCAAGCCGTTAGAGACAAGTCTGGGTTACATGTCAAATCTGTGAGATCAAGTCCCAAGTCCCTAAAGCAAGTTAAAAAAAAGTCCTTTAAATAAAGTCCAAGTCAGTATTGAGTCTTTGCAGACAAGACTATGCCATTTCTTAAGTCATTTGAGAAAAATCTCAAATCAAGTCTCAAGTCACTTGAGACATGTCCAAGTCACATCTCAAGTCCACGAGGAGTCCAAGTGGTGTTTCAAGTGATTTGAGGCAAGTCTGAAGTCCCTGAAGACAAGCCCACATCAAGTCAGAAGCTATTTGAGACAAGTATTAATAAGCAAACTGCCAAGTCGTAAGACGAGAAGAGCCAAGTCTTTCGAGTCTGCTGACCGCTAAAAGGACATTTGGTATTTGAACATTTTGCTTTCAAGGCTGTTTCAAGCTGCGTGGCTTTGCAAGGCCACGTCTTATAATAATATTTAAATATGTATAATATAGAATTATACATTTTTACTGTTCGATGGCACCAGAACCAAACTTTAGTCAGCTCTTTAGGGAGGGAGTCACGCCTCGTGTAGGCCAAGTCACACTGCAGTCAGGTCCAAGTCTATTTTTCAGGTCTACGGCTCTGCTCCCAGACGACGAAGGAGGTGATGAAGAGATACAGAGTGGCTATGTCTTTTTCTCCGTGATGGAGAGGCAGCTGTTGGAAGCTACTCTGTACCTCTGCAGCTGTTTTAGCCCATCACATCGGCTGGCATTCATTCATCCCACTCGGTAATTAAAATAAGTCTGATTAGTGACTGTGTGTGTGCACGTGGGCCTCGCCAGTGATGAATGTGCTGTAATTTGGGCAGTGAGCTCTGTTTAGTCTAATGACGTCTATAAATGAGGTTCTTTTCGCTCATATTTAGCTATTCAGGCTCGGCATCCCCATTTCCCCTGGCATGTACTCGCTTCCACAGTATTGATTATGTTGCCAAATTAAGCTCCATATATTAACGTTTAAAAAGATTCCCCCGTCCTGATTTCTGGATGTTTTCCAGAATTAACAAAATTACAGTCTTTCGCTGCTTTTTATGCTGTCACGTTTTTATTTGAACAGTATCCTGTTTTTTAACTGAGTGCACAGGACAACAGAAAGGGGCAGTGCTAATCTGTCTTTTTTTTAAAAGCAGGTTGAGGAGCTGGTTTCAGTCCTTTTGTCTTACTTTTTACAAGCTCCGTGTTGGGTGCAGCGGCTGAGCGGCACTCTGATGACACAGCTGGTGAAGGCTACGAACAAGGCATGATGGTCCTTATCCAGCTCCAACCCCAGAACCCTCCTGTCCTCCTGACCCTGAACGTTACACCTGGACACACAGATCATAATTATATGAACACGGATATTAAATGGTTTGGTAGCAGCGGTAGCAGTCCTCAGCAGAAGGACGAGCACTAGAATATTCTACTCGGGTCTTACTTGGATGGATTGTATACGTCGATGTCCTCCAGCAGTTTGGATCCGAAGCTGTCGTTGGGATGCGTGTCGGCCAAAACCTTCAGGACTCTGCCGTCGTCTGAGCCCAGGAACATCACCGTCCGGTCCTTGTAGGGGCCAGCCGAAACATCCACCACAATCTGGGTCAGCTTGGACCTGGGGGTTAAAAAAAAAGGACACTCGGTGATCTGTGAGAAACTGTAAAATCTGTCAAAAATGTTCAACTTTCCTGTTGCCGAGGGAATTTGGCTGAATGTGTAAAGTCTACAAAGTGTCAAAGACTAAAATAACAACAGTTCCTCTTTATTACTCATATAAACCTTGACAGTAACCCTGTTATATCTTTATACATTTAGTGTAGACAGAAGGGCAGTGCCTGTAAATGCCAAGAGTCCCCAGGGAACGTTTTTTTGGACTTGAAAGTAACTTAATGTAACTCACGATGGCAAACAAATCGAATCTATCTTGTTTAATTGGTGATTTGGATTTTAAATGACTTAAAGGCAGTAACTTTCAACTTACAAGCACACAATGTATGTGGAGGACATTTACAGCTCTCCATGACAGAAAAGCTCAGAGGGCTCTGATTGTCCCACACTGATGTTATATAACTTAGAGGATCTGCGCAGCCCTTTGGACATCATCATTATCTGGGTCAGCTCGGGCCTTTCCAGAGCGGAGGCTAATTCGACCGTGGAATAAAGAGTCTCATTCCCATTCCAGACTGGTAATTAGAATCCATCAGAAACTCATTTGAAACCTGCAGACGCAGATTATAAAAGGTCAGATATTTTCAGAGCGTCGAGGCAGAGACAGAGAGGGAGAGAACTTCCTGTGAGCTGACGACTAATCAAAGCCGATACCGATGATTATCCTCCCTGCTTCAGGTCGGGATGACGGATCCGCTGCCTCTCAGAGCTGCAACTTTAAAACACGCCTCTTCGGGGTACAGTTGACATTCTCCACTTTCCTCTTGACATCTCGGATGTCTTTCTCTATCATTAAGGCTCCCAGGAGAGCTTTGTTCCTCTGTTATCTGGGTGGACGAAAGCTGAAACCTGACTGCTGATTAAACTTTCTATACAG
>CM050847.1:27624514-27699514 GCA_027580175.1 Siniperca scherzeri
TTGCTTTCACGTCTCAGGTCAAGTCTTTAAGGACTCAACGCTCAAGCTAGCGACGTCTACCAACTCCGCCCGCTGAAGGAGGCTCCGGGCGTGGTTGAAAGCTTCGGGAAACAACGAGTGAGCCGGGGCCTCGGGCCGAGAGTTCGAACCCTCGGACACAAACCACTGCGACCTACCCCTGAGCCACTTTGAGTCGTACTTGACGGTCCTGACCGGTTGGCCGTCTCCCAGGCTTCTGTAGATGACGGCGTCGCTGGCCAGGAAGTCCGTCATGGTGGCGGAGTAGAAATCTCCCCCTGAGAAACAGTAACACGTTTATCTTCACGCTGGGAAACTGAAATTAAGGAACTACTTTGAAAAATCCCCCGTTTGAATGATGAGTCATAAAAACCTAAGCCAAAATAAGATGAAACCTCCGATGTTACACCAGATATAAAGCTGTATGTATCATTTTGTCTTTGTAGTTTTACTGTAGTTATCTATATGATTAGTGATGTGTCGATCTATCGACATATTTATCTTATATATAAGAATTTCCACACGTGCAGAGCCGTCGGTGCTGTTTTGGTCTATGTGTCCTGAACATGTAATGTAAATGATTGCGTTTGTTCCGAATAAATCTTTCAATCTCACTAATTATTCACGTCAATGAATATCACAATGTGTCCAGTTCCTATTTATTCTTCATACCTCCATTACTGCTGCTGCAATACTGCTTATTACTTATATTATTACATTGTATTATTATACTGTTTAATCATCATCAACCGGTAAACCCACCTGGTACCTCACACTTATTTTATCTTATACCCACCTGGAACTTCATTTCTTTTCTGACCTGTTTTATAGTTTTATAGTGTATTGTATTATATATTTTTTTGCTAGTGCTTCCTCCTGTGTGCGCTGACGTAAAGGCGAGCTGCTGTAACAAAGAGTTTCCCTTCGGGGATCAATAAAGGATTTCTGATTCTGATGCAAAAGGCAGAACAGCAGAAAACCGCTGGGTTAGAGCACCTGAGCTGAGTCACTGGTTATACATGAGCTTTGAAAGAGTTTGCAGTAGTTAAGAGTCGCTTTTGACTCACCAGCAAACAGCCCAACGTTGGACTGACCGGACTCAAAGGGACAACGAGCCTGACCAACCACCTCCTCGCCGACCTGCTCCAAGGTGGTCATCTGAGAGGAGGAAGAGGAGGAGGAGAGGAAACAAATGAGATAGTTTTCTATTTTCCAACGATACGATTACAGAAAACAGACAAAGTACAAATCACAAGTAACGAGGCCAAATATATAAAGTTAGAAACCCAACAGGGTGGACTTTCAAAAGCTTCCGACCACCACTTCTCATTCACCAACTCCTTTATAATGTCGCTGATTCTTAGCTTGATAATTTGTGGATAATATTATTCACAGCGTGTCAGCAGACGATAATAATGCTGCTAATCAGCTGGTGTCTGTCAGTGTTCAGCAGGGACTCGCTGCATGTCGCTCTACCTGAGCTAATAATACACTGACAGATCTACTGACAGCTCAGCTGATGATGATGTTACCAGTACAGATCTGCTCAGTTATGGAATAAAATGTCAGCGTGACCTGTTCCCCTTTTGTCTGAGACACAAATCTAAGAGCAAAATAAAGAAAAAGAGTGAGAGCTGCTCTTTGTTCTATTTGTTGTCGTCACCGAGCTTCTCGCTTTCCTGTCAAACACGTACAAACACACAATGCAGACATGTACAGAAAACGATACAGGGATTATTATGCCAAGCTCCAATACCGACTTGACGCTAAACATGCCTGAAAAAAGCAAACATATTGTGGATGCCTCACATAAGCTGGAGTCCGTGTTCAAGTTAAATTATTTATATAGTTATTTTTAACCCTAAAACAACCAATTTACAACCATTTTGAGTTGTCTCACATTTTTTGCTAGTTGTAAATATGTGACTCTTTCCTATCACTACTTTGGCATAAATGTAGCATTAGCTTCTTTCCACTAGCGCTACTTGTTCTGAGTCTGTGGTGGCCAGTGCTGTCCTGTATGCTGTTGCATGCTGGGGCAGCAGGCTGAGGGCAGCAGGCTGAGGGTAGCGGACGCCAACAGACTCAACAAACTGATCCGTAAGGCCGGTGGCATTGTGGGGGTGGAGCTGGACTCTCTGGCGGTGGTGTCAGAGAGGAGGACGCTGGCCAAACTACACGCCATCTTGGACAGCGTCTCCCACCCGCTCCATGACGTGCTGGTCAAACAAAGGAGCGCCTTCAGCGGAAGACTCATCCCCCCACAATGCACCACAGAGCGCCACAGGAAGTCATTCCTGCCTGTGGCCGTCAGACTCTTTAACTCCTCCCTCTAAGTGTCAGTCTGTATGACCCAAAGTCACTAAACTGGACATTGATTATTAACATCTCTGCAATACTTGAGATAATTGTGCAATATCTGTGTATTACTTATATTATTACATTGCATTTATACTGTATTATCATCATCAACCGTAAACCCACCTGGTACTTCACACTTATTTTATTTTATACTTATACCCACCTGCTACTTCATTTACTTTCTGACCTGTTTTATAGTTTTATAGTGTATCATATTGTTTGCTAGTACTTCCTCCTGTGTGCGCTGGACGTAAAGGCGAGCTGCTGTAACAAAGAGTTTCCCTTCGGGGATCAATAAAGGATTTCTGATTCTGATGCAAAAGGCAGAACAGCAGAAAACCGCTGGGTTAGAGCACCTGAGCTGAGTCACTGGTTATACATGAGCTTTGAAAGAGTTTGCAGTAGTTAAGAGTCGCTTTTGACTCACCAGCAAACAGCCCAACGTTGGACTGACCCGACTCAAAGGGACAACGAGCCTGACCAACCACCTCCTCGCCGACCTGCTCCAAGGTGGTCATCTGAGAGGAGGAAGAGGAGGAGGAGAGGAAACAAATGAGATAGTTTTCTATTTTCCAACGATACGATTACAGAAAACAGACAAAGTACAAATCACAAGTAACGAGGCCAAATATATAAAGTTAGAAACCCAACAGGGTGGACTTTCAAAAGCTTCCGACCACCACTTCTCATTCACCAACTCCTTTATAATGTCGCTGATTCTTAGCTTGATAATTTGTGGATAATATTATTCACAGCGTGTCAGCAGACGATAATAATGCTGCTAATCAGCTGGTGTCTGTCAGTGTTCAGCAGGGACTCGCTGCATGTCGCTCTACCTGAGCTAATAATACACTGACAGATCTACTGACAGCTCAGCTGATGATGATGTTACCAGTACAGATCTGCTCAGTTATGGAATAAAATGTCAGCGTGACCTGTTCCCCTTTTGTCTGAGACACAAATCTAAGAGCAAAATAAAGAAAAAGAGTGAGAGCTGCTCTTTGTTCTATTTGTTGTCGTCACCGAGCTTCTCGCTTTCCTGTCAAACACGTACAAACACACAATGCAGACATGTACAGAAAACGAAACAGGGATTATTATGCCAAGCTCCACTACCGACTTGACGCTAAACATGCCTGAAAAAAGCAAACATATTGTGGATGCCTCACGTAAGCTGGAGTCCGTGTTCAAGTTAAATTATATGCAATTAGAATGGATATAGTGTTGCATATTTTTAACCCTAAAACAACCAATTTACAACCATTTTGAGTTGTCTTACATTTTTTGCTAGTTGTAAATATGTGACTCTTTCCTATCACTACTTTGGCATAAATGTAGCATTAGCTTCTTTCCACTAGCGCTACTTGTTCTGAGTCTGTGGTGGCCAGTGCTGTCCTGTATGCTGTTGCATGCTGGGGCAGCAGGCTGAGGGCAGCAGGCTGAGGGTAGCGGACGCCAACAGACTCAACAAACTGATCCGTAAGGCCGGTGGCATTGTGGGGGTGGAGCTGGACTCTCTGGCGGTGGTGTCAGAGAGGAGGACGCTGGCCAAACTACACGCCATCTTGGACAGCGTCTCCCACCCGCTCCATGACGTGCTGGTCAAACAAAGGCGCCTTCAGCGGAAGACTCATCCCCCACAATGCACCACAGAGCGCCACAGGAAGTCATTCCTGCCTGTGGCCGTCAGACTCTTTAACTCCTCCCTCTAAGTGTCAGTCTGTATGACCCAAAGTCACTAAACTGGACATTGATTATTAACATCTCTGCAATACTTGAGATAATTGTGCAATATCTGTGTATTACTTATATTATTACATTGCATTTATACTGTATTATCATCATCAACCGGTAAACCCACCTGGTACTTCACACTTATTTTATTTTATACTTATACCCACCTGCTACTTCATTTACTTTCTGACCTGTTTTATAGTTTTATAGTGTATCGTATTGTTTGCTAGTACTTCCTCCTGTGTGCGCTGACGTAAAGGCGAGCTGCTGTAACAAAGAGTTTCCCTTCGGGGATCAATAAAGGATTTCTGATTCTGATTCCATCAGTCTGTGTAAACGCTGTAACATGATAACTGAGTATGTACTAACCGTGGCAGCCTGCGGTTACATCAGCACGCTGTGAGAGGAATGTGGCAAAACGCTCACTGAACACGTTGTGATTGTGAATACGAACGACATCGTTTCACTTTGTTAAAATGATGAAGGTGTTTAAATGTCACTGTGCAGTAAAGTATTGTTTCCACATTTACCCCAGAAACATGTTTCAGTTTTTCAGTAAAGACAAGAAACCAAACCCTCTAGGAGATCTAACTGGGGCTAGTGGAAGAGACGCTAGCTTGTAAAAAAAGCCATCTCAGTTAATTACGCTGCTGATAATGTTATTGATGTTATTGGCATGTTAGCTGAGCTGATAGCACTCTCATGATATTTATTTGTCAGCCTGGCAGCTTAGCTGATAGCGCTGTGTCCAGAGGCTACGTTAGCTGAATTGCTAACGGAGGCTTGAGGCTGTGGGAGCATTTAGCCTCCTGAAAAGCCTCATAAATACACCTGTCTGCTACTTTCCCCCTCGGGGAGCTGAATCTGTTTATAGCTGCGAGCGCTGCACTCTCTGAGCCTCGCTCTCTGTTTTTAATGCTTTCTCTATCTCTCGACTCCAGGACTCCTCCATCATGAAGTAGAACAGAGTCGTAACATGTCACTCCACTTTCTCTCTCTTCTCTAACGCGTCCATGTTTCTACTTTCTACTCTACTTTGTCCTGTTGCGTCCTAACTGACGTTACACTGTCGAATTCAGCGTGACAAGGTGAAGCCGGGTGAATCGCCCCTAAATTAAATTAAACATTTAATCGCACACTTTAATTAAAAGTTTCTTTCTTCCTTATTCACCTGTCAGTTTCTGCTTAGCAGTCACATACAGTAGCGGCCGACCTTCACTTCAGTCACTATCTGTGTATGTTAGCTGTCCCCCGACACATTAAAAACCCTCAGTGGGACTGAATAACGTCTTCACTCAGAGACGACACAGCGTTCGTGATGACATGGCTGTCCACATCACTCCCGGAAGTTTCCAGAATCCCAATTATGACTCCTGGCCTGAAGGGGCCTGCTTAATGAAAGGTTTACAGGCGCCATCTTGGCCTCTACACTTAAAACATAATAAGGGCTTGGATATACACATATACATATATATATATATATATATATACATATACATATATATACATATACATATATATATATATATATATATATATACACATACATACATACATATATACACATATATGTATATATACATATACATACATATATACACGTATGTATATATGTATATATGTATATATATATATATGTGTATATATATATGTGTATATATATATATATATACACACATATATATATATATATATATATATATATATATATATATGCTGTTTATGTTCTCAAAACCTGAAAAAGTTGGCGCAGTGATTCCATTGGAATGAACTGATTTTGCGGCGTGTGACCGGGCCATAAGGCTTCCTGTTCTGCTCCATCTGCGGGAAAGTTTCGTTCATAAAAACATCACCCACAGTAAAAAGAACACCTTCACTGTGCTGAACTCGAAGTCCTGCTGTCGGAAAAATCAGCAGACTGGAAGGTTTTAGGACTTCATGATCAACTGAATTACTTTATCGCAACGAAATGGCAGATCGGTGTGATTATCGGGCGTGTAGCTTCCTGCTAACAACATGCTACCCTGTCATCCTGCAGAGACTCCTCCACATTAATTAGTTTGCACTCAAGACACCAAATCATGTGCAGGTTCTCTAATAATTTACTGCCTTCGTGTTGAATGAAGTGTCAAGTCTGGTATTGTTTCCTGCAGTGACGCTGATTCGACGGAGCACTTCACACTGTGTCTAGCAGCGCTCAGTCAGGGAGCAAACTGAAGAAAAAATTTTATTAACATTAAAAATGAGTTTGTGAAAAATCATTACAGCAGCAGAACATTCTCGCTCTCGCATGTCGACGTCAGCTAATACTGCGGAGGCTGAAGTGTACCCGTGTCCTCGCCAAATGTCGTTTCACAACACATAAAGCTCAGAGCTCCGTTATGAACAAGGCATCGCAGCAGTCTGACCAAAAAACACGAACTCAGGTCCACTCTCTAGCCGGAGCTTTGGGCAATTTTATTGAAGTGGAAACTTTTCATTAAAAAGAAAAATCATTTTAGCCCACTTCAATCTGGCTTGCAGCAAAATATGTTTAAAGCTTCGTCGCTGATTATCTGTAAAAGTGCAGCATCCTGAGCGTTTGAAAGAGCTCTTAAATGACTTCCTGTTCTCTGAGAAGTACAAGCTGATGTTGCTTTGTGCCATCAATCATAGAACGAGAGCAGGCGTCGCTGTTTTTCCAAGTGCTGCGTATCTCGTTTTAGATCCAAATTCTCCCAAAAAAAAAAAAAAAAAAAGAAGAAGAAAAGCTTCTCGTCTTCAGGTAAACGTGTTGTTTTTCCCGCCGCCGGAGGTTTCAAACCGCAGGAAGCTTCTGCTAAACGGGGTCAGCGCCTGTCAATCAAACTTCCAGTGCCGCCGTGGCAGCGTGAAAAGAGGAACACGGCTCTGGATTGACACCTGAAATTGTGGCTTTTGTGAAGGTGTGGTGTTTGGTCTTGACGAAACGTCTCGAGCTGCCTGACACTTTCAATTAGGAGCGGGCGCCGCTGAATGAGCGGGGGACGCTGTCACAATAAAAGTCATCTCCCCGTCTCTCTGCTCATTAACCAACGATAGTGACGATGTGTTTGGAAATTCAACAGCTGAGAGGATAATGGGCAGGTTAGCACACACACACACACACACACACACACACACACACACTCGTGTTGTGGCATGAAATACTAAAGTGCAGGGAAGGTTATATTCAAACTGCAGATACTCCATTTGTTGTTTGCCCAAAACAGGAACTAGCTACACTACAGAGTTGCCCCTTGTTAAAATGAATTATAAACCGAGGCGGTAAGTAAGTACTTAACTAATTCTGTATATTCAGAAAATATACTGATATAAATAAGGATATAAGTTTGTTTTTGTGTGTTTATGTTATCTAGATGTATCCGTCTCATTTTAAGAATAAACTGAGGGTCTGGAACATCTGGACAGACCTGCTATTGAATAAGGGGTGCTTTTATTTTGAAAGCACAGTCCCCTGCAGTGTGTCTGATGAACTTCTGCTCTGATCAGCTATTAAAATACACACCAGGTTAGAGACAAACAGCTAAAGAGGAAAAACCAAGAAGCGTAAAGTTAAATTAAAGCAGGAAATTGCAGGTTTAATAAAGTAACTGACAACCTAAAGAGATAAGGGGGGGCACTCGGAGAGCGCAGACCTCCACCCGGGCCGACAGTCCAGTCTCCGATGATCTGCAAGTGCAACCACTATATGTCTGGATATATTTCCAAAGCTATTAGAATTCCAGTCTGTCACAATATGGTTGTTGGTATCTGAAGCTGTGCATTTATCATGTTCTACTAAAGTGGAAATATTTCCCCTACCTAACATACATTTGTGAAAACCAGAAACCCATTATCACGTACACAGGTACCAATATGAAATGCTCACACTGATGTAGCATCGCGAACATGGCAGCTTGTGTGTTAACATATAAAAACTGTATGTTCGTAACAATTCGCTTTTAGCTTAACAAGCGCGCAACAACTGCGGACAAAGCAGGCGGAAACATCAGTTTTCTATTCTTTCTACTTTTTACTGGAAAACGGAAAACTTAACCTCCTTGGCGGAGCTGAAAATGACCAGTTATGTTACTCTGATCTGAATAACACGCAGAGAAGTTAATGTAAAGTATTTCCCTAAAACGTGTATTGAAGGAAAACTAAAAGGCCAAAGTAAACGCACTGCGCAGCACAGTCACTGTATCACACTGTCAGCTGATCTCGGTCACAGTCTGTACTTTGTCTTTCTGAAGAGAAAATCCAATCAGGCACACACACTGCTGCAAAAACACCTGCACGCATCGGTTTCCCTGTAAGCACGCACACACACACACGCACGCATCGCAGGTCGACACTGTCCGACTTCACAGCGCTGCCACAGAAAAGCAGCGATTTCATCACATTCGCTCACCAGATTGGCCCATCCGGGCTACTGTACCATGACTTCTTCTTCTGCCCGTACTGTACTATGGGCATAAACCGTGGATGTGTAATGAGACCTGGACACGGCGCTGCCGCTCAGCCTCGCTTCTCAATGCTTTCCGGTGGCCACCATTATAAAAGAGACGTCTCCAAAACTGTGGACAGGACACCTCGGACTGCAAACAAGGCCTTCCTATTATGACCTTTTGATCCATGTATGTTTTATATCTGTAACACTGCAGGTGGCCTAACGACGACGGAGCACACCTGGTGTAGACGGGGGCTAAAGGTAGAAGGAGCTGGAGCAATATGTAAAAGCGGTGTGGTCAAGCTTAACGGGGTGTTAAGTTACTTCCCACGGCTGCTGCCTTAAAAGTCAATATGTGTCGAGTTGAAAAGAACTCTTAATTAATGAGTAAAAGGTTTAAAAAAAGCCGCAGCACTGAGTACGCTCTCAGCAGTTTGTCTGAGAGAAATGCTCAAACATTTTTTTGGAAGTGGCTTGGACAGAAGTGTCAACAGCTCTCAGCTGCTTGCCCGGTCGTCTTTTCTCTTCAGGGACAGTAAGACCGTCCAGGGCCAACACAGGACACGACGGGTGTGACTACCTTGTAGTTTCGGCAGGTGGGGTTGAAAGCGTTGGTGCCGCAGGCAAACAGCGTCTCGTCGTTTCTGGGCACCAGCACTTTGACGTAGTTGTAGCACTCGTCCTGAAACACAAAAAACAACCCAACCAAGTGATAACCCTCATTCATCATATAACGATACGGCACGATGAAATCTTATCTGTACAGGGATGAAACGTCTTCAAAGCGTTGGTTTTACTCAAGCTGTGAGAGTCTTTCTAATTTCTAAAGTACCCACGCCTCTCATTTATCAAGTCTGTCAGGGATGAAACATTTCCTAAAAGTGTTTATAGAGTCTCTAAAACAACTGCTGGTCACAACAAGAAAACGTGTCGGATTTTATCTACATATTTGATTCTGGATTTTCTAAACCACACACCCATAAACACAACCCATAAATCAAACTCCAAGTTAAAATGGAAAAAAGGCAAAAGGAGAAAATGTGAGAGGAGCGGGAGCTTCTGAGGTAAAGGAAGAGGAAGAGGGAGGCGAGAGGTGGAAGCAGAAGAAGGAAGACTCACGCTGTTCTTCCCTCTGACCGTACACTTGCTGACGTCTTTGGACCGCCACGTCAGCTTCTGAAACACAGGAAGAGGAACAACAGAATGTAATCCGGGGTGACACTCGTGCGTGAAAGGTGTGATTTTCTGATCTAAACGCAAACACGCAGGTGAGGAGGAGTGCGAGATGAATCGGCGAGGCTGCAGATACACGTCGTCAGCCACAGGGAGGACATTTACACCACAAATCTGTGGTTTGTGCCAAACAAAACTAAAATACGGGTTGGTTTGGGGCTTTTCAAGTGAAAAGGTTGAAAGCCAATCAAATGACCGTGACTCTATTATGATTCAAAGCTTTCTCAGAGGCAGCGTTTTATTATTTTATTTATCACAAATAAAAACAATCGCGATGAGACGTTTGAGTTTTGTCCTTTCAGAAGCAGAGGTTTGACAAAACCATCTGGTCGGCAGATGGAGGTTGCTCGGTTGCCGTGGAAACGGCTCCGCTGTCATCACCTAAACTTCGGTCACGTGAAGACTGGTGTTCGTTTCCGCTTCTGTACTTAGATCACGTGATGACAACCGTCTCCATGACAACTGAGCAACCTCCGTCTGCTGATGAGATTCAATAAAAAGTAAGTGGACCTTGAGTTAAACGGCAGCAGCTTTCTGCTGACCTCCAGGGGTTTAACTCCTCACCTTACTGCAGTGATGTAGAAGTGTACTCCAGGGTGTGTCAGTACACTGTGACATCACTATTAGTGCAACAGAGCACACAATAACTGCTAACACCAGTTTGTTACATGATGGCGCAGAGTCACGATAGCTCTCCAAGCTAATTGGGTTGCTAACCGTCAGTTTATAAAAGCTAATAAGCTATAATAGCTCCCTCCATTTTGGACCCTCGGGCTCTTTGCTCCCTCAGTCAGCACTTTGAGATGGTTTTCTGTTGGTCAACAGCACGAATTTGCTTGTCAAAGTTCACCAAAGTTGAGCTCGAAGTGAAAGAGCCACTGTGGCGATCCCATTGAACTGAATTGATTTTTCTCACAAATGTTCTAGTGCGACCAGCCCATTAAGCTGCGTTTATGGCATGTGGCAGTTACTGTAATTACCGGTTTCCGACTCGTAAATGGTGCTCATGTACACATCCGTGTTGTGTTCACGAGAGGAAAACGTGGATTGTCCTGAAAGCTCGATATATCTGACCAGGCCCTTAATGGCCTAATGTGGAACCACTCACGTCAGTCGAACTCAGCCGTTTGAGGTCATTAAACCTGAATAAAATGGATGTAGTGTTACGTTGTCAATGCACGATATTTTTAACCCTCACGCGACCAATGCTGCAAAAGTACAAGCGTCGTGATCTGAACGCTTGCGAGTCATAAACAGGGAAATAGTTCCCATTTCTGCCATCCGTCCCTCCTGAAGTGAATGTGGCATTAGCAGGAAAAATATCCTTCTGGAACATGACGTGAAAAGCCTCCGCTGAGGATAACGATGGAGATTATTTCCACCAGAGAGAAACATTTGCAGAAATAAAAGCACCACTGTGGAACTCTTGGTTTGGATGTTAAACCTGATGAGGATGAGCTCGTAATTAAAAAATGTTAAACTTTTCTTTAAAGAAAAAACACACAGAGAGACTTGAGAAAGAACGGAGAAGGAGCGGGACGTGATGTGGTCCGCGGCCGTGCCGCTGACGTCGGATCACTGATAACGAGAGTAACAGCTCACATCAAAGAGCTGCTGTAGGCCGTCCCATAATGCACCGGGAGGCCCGTTCCTGCCAGGAGCCACCCTGCGCCCTTGCTCTTTGATGAGGAGGAGGTGAACAGATCAAAGGAAGCGTGTCCTTTGTGCTGCCTCATACGTTCCGAGCTGCTGTAGTTTTGTTCTGCCGCTCTGATATTTACTGTGTCTATAGTGCAACAACTAAAAAGGATCTTTGGCTGCGCGTCAGCTGTCAGGCTCGATGCTGTTCTCGACGCTTTGAGGGAAAGATTCTTATGTAAGACTAAATCACAGAGTGGACGAGTCTGTGGTGTTGATTCAATGTTATTATGTCTTATTGTGACAGAAAAGAGTCTGCGCGGATTGTGAAGTGCAGAGCATGCAGCAAACACCAGGTGGCAGCAACCCCAGCAGGGTTTTTAGCCTGGGTGTAGTTACTCTGTAAAGCATATATAATCTAGATTTTTATAATGACAATGTATGAACTGATAGGTGAAAGGAGTCTCTGGTAGTTAGCATAATACCAGGTATTCAGCAGGGTTCAGATTTTCATGCAAGTCAGCTGGAGAGTTTCCAAGAGTTGATGTTAATTAGCTAGCTAGCTACAGCTGATTAAAAAATAAGCCAGCAGCAGTTGTCCTTTCAGCAAACTCGTCTACTTCTGTCGGAAATCAGTGACCATTGTTTCAACGTTACTGTAAATTACTAGAAATGTTCAGTGGCTGGTCTGCCGCTGTCATCACTGTTAAACTGCATAAATGCTAAAATGGAAACAATCGTGTGTCTTTCCCTGTGGTCCAGAGGTCGGGGCCCACGACGTTTCTGTATCTTCGAACCCGGAGCTGTAATCTGAAATGTTTGTGTTTTACAGAAGCAACAAATCCAAAACTAAACTGTTTGTCATACGATTTTACTCACCAGCTGAGGTACGAACTCCTCTGAAGCTGTCGTCAGGTTCACTGCAAACACGTGATCCCTGCAGAGTTCAAAGCACAGAGTCAGCGCTAAACATGCAGAGTCACCCCTCGGAAGATCTAACAGATCACAGTAAATGTGCTGTTCCGTGTGCGTGATGGCTGGATCCATTTTTACGAGTTTGTTCGTGTCAAATCCAGCACTTATCATGCGCATCCCGTCACATCTGTCCACGTCTTTACGCGCGCGTTCTTGTTCTTCCTGTCCTCACCTTTACAAGTTAGTCATTTTCTACGTTTCCCAGAATGCCTCTTAACACCCTGAAGAAGAAGGGATGAGCTTCATTACAGGCAACAGAGCAAGAGGACAGACTGACAAAGACGCTGGAATTCAAATCAGACCTCAGTAGCCGATTTACGGTTAAAATACCATCCCAGAAAAACACACTAAACACTGGGAATTTGAACGCTGATCCAGAAACAGACTTTGTAGTTGCAGCCTTAAAACTAAACTGAGGAGGAAGGCCTAATCGTGGATTTCAGGGGACTCGAGAGTACGTCAAACATACGATATCTGCGATAAGAAAGATAGAAAGTAAGTTTTCTTGCACCATTCATGCTGATATTTGTCAATATTTCCTCCAATTTGCATGATTAACAGAAGACTTCTGCCTTCTGTCTTTTTCCACTTGAGAAAAAGCTGCTCATAGTGTGATAATGGCAACGTGTCGACGTGATGACGTCGCACTGTTATGCACAGCAACAACAAGCGAAAGTAACAGTGCTGCCGGCTCCACGGCGGAGGAGCTGCTTCCAAAAAGGGGAGCGACTCCAGCAGTGGAACTGGTTTGGTGACAAAAGATCAAGCGGCGTTTCCCACACTTAGACTTTACTCGGTCGGGCCGCCCAGGTGTATTAACGCCGTCATCCCCTCGCTCTACTGACAGTCGCACAGAGAGAGAGTAAAAGCTTGTAAGTGCGCCTGTCGATGATGTCATTCTGTGCCACGCTGGTTTCGATCGTTGCGATAGGCGACGTCATTAACAACAAGCCTCCTCCGGCTCACCTGCTGCTGTGGAAACGGACTCGCGGGTGAAAAAGTCCAAACTGCAAGTTTTCTGGGCGACTTTATGAAACAAACTGCTGACGAAGAAAGAGTCAACAGAGCAGACACACAGGAGAGAGAAACAGGAAGGGACAGGGGTGTAGGTGTGGTGAAACAAGAAGTAACCTACTAGAAATAGGGTCATGTATTCTTTCAAATATTACATATATATATATATATATATATATATATATATATATATATATATATATATATATATATTTCTCAGGATTTTGTCATGTCGCCAAGAATATCGTTATCGCAGAAATACCCTGAAATACTGTGGTATTATTTTTGGGCCATATCGCCCACCTCACTGAATTATTTTCTATTTTGTGCAACAATGATGTGTTTATGTCTCTGCAGTGGATTTCTCTCTGTATGATTGTTGAACGTTGCCGAACAGCTCCGGACGGAAGCCCCGGTGTTTTTTACACTAAACGGAAAACCTCTGGATCTGATTCTGAGCTGTCTGATATCAAACCGGTGCTGCTGCAAATGTCTGGATGAGATGTCATACTTGTGTACTGTGTGTGTGTGTGTGTGTGTGTGTGTGTGTGTGTTTACTGACCTGGCAGCGATGTACAACATGTGGTTGATGCGTAACAACCTCTGAAAGTCCAGGCCCAGACGCAGCGTGTCGTTGTCCTGAAGCAAACCCTGAAACCCTGGAAACTGATACGACTCTGCGGAGAGAGACGACACAGTAAATATGAAGATTAAAAAACTGGACTGACAGTTTGTAACGAAACTAAGCTAATTTTCAGGGATTCTGTCATCGTGTTGCCTTTGTAAAAACATGTTCGGAGTTTTGCCACTACAGTTCCCATCATGCTTTGAGTAACGCATACAGAGATTGTAATGTTGTCACGGATTCAGTGAGCTTTAACTTACACAAGTAAAATGGATTTGTTCAATATTAGTGTTTAATAATCAGAGCAAAACCAATGAGAGCCCAGTGAGTGGTGCATCCGTCCAATAGAGACAAAGCGCAGCGCGTCATACTCCGAAAACCACGCCCACCGGAGGGAAAACAACGGGCGCTACAATATGCAACCAAGGGCTGAAACGCTAGCTACAAACATTAGATTTCAGCATGTCAAAGGAGTATTTTAGCACGTTTTCTGACATCTGGAGAGCAACATCTGTAGGCCGGGGCGTCTCTGCGGCTCTGCAGCACTTCGTTATAACGCCGTTTAACTTTATCAAAAAACTGCAGCTCCTGGAGTGGACATTGCACTCGGCCATATTGCGATTTCAATAATATTTCGATTAACTGTGCAGCCCTAACTATAACACAAGCTGCATTCTGTCAAAATGCTCTAGCTTAACTTACAGAAATACAGTTGGCCTAAAACTGACTTGTGGATCTTTGACCAGTGTCAGGATCCCACAGTTCTCCCAGTCTTCCTGCTGGTGCCTCACATCTGATCCCTGCATCCCCCTCCTTAAAAGCTCCGCTTTTCGGTTCGGCAGCTTATAAAAACATAGTTCTGGGTCAACTGAGAGCGATTCCCTGTTTAAATTACTTGAAGTGATGTCTGAGGCTGCGTCTCTAACTTTAGACTCGTGAAAACAAGAATGTGACCACGTTTGAAGGCGGAATAAAGAGAGAGTCTACTCACGCTCCGAGCTGACCGTGTTGATTGGCTCCAGGTCTTTGGGGAAGGGCGTGGTTGAGGCCGACTCCGACAGGAAACAGGAAGTGAGGATGAGCAGCAGCAGCGGCGGCGGCCGCCACGGTGACAGCCAATTGGTCGGAGCCATTTTGTGTAAGAGAGAGAGCGGAGGAGGAGGGGGGGGCGAGTGTGGTGATGTCAGCAGGTCATGGTCAGCGTCGGCTGTGAGGAAACAGAGAGAGAGAGAGGGAAAATGAAAAATGTACAAAAAGTATTGCAGTGTGTGTGTGTGTGTGTGTGTGTGTGTGTGTGTGTGTGTGTGTTCAGGGTTTATCTCTCCCAGGCCATCCTCTCGGTCTGCAGCTATAAATTATGAGGGATTAGCATTTAGCCTGGCGGTTAGCCCTGTATTAACCTGCCGGGTCACAGAGCAAAACCTGCAATCAATTACACGGATTAGCATTAACTTAGCATGGGCGTGTTTGTGTTGATGTTGACGCGCACGCACACGCACACATTGACATTAATACCCAACGTGCAACACGATGTGTCCTCTCTGGTTGTCACGTGATGACACTTTGAAGTCAAACTCGCTCTACAGCTGGGAGACACTGAAGACATTTGGAAGGCTGCTTGTCGGAGAAAAGTCAGTGTCAGTGTACTGTTGACATTTTGTTCTCTGAGCAACTCCAAACATCCAGTTATTTTAAATATTTACATTATTCTCCGCAAATGATCCATTCATACGATGAGATGCATCAGCAAAGAGTGCATCTTTCAGATATGGGCATATACAGCGGGTACGGAACTATTCAGACCCCTTTACATTTTTCACTCTTTGTTTCATTGCAGCCATTTGCTAAAATCAAAAAAGTTCATTTTATTTCTCATGAATGTACACTCAGCAGCCCATCTGGACAGTGCATGTCATTTGCTCTGCCGTGCACTGTGAGCTGTAAGGTCTTATACAGACAGGTGTGTGCCTTTCCTAATCAAGTCCAGTCAGTTTAATTAAACACAGCTGGACTCCAATGAAGGCGTAGAACCATCTCAAGGAGGATCAGAAGAAACGGACAGCATGTGAGTTAAATATGAGTGTCGCAGCAAAGGGTCTGAATACTGATGACCATGTGATATTTCACTTTTTCTTTTTTAATAAATTTGCAAACATTTCTACATTTCTGGGTTTTTTTTCTGTCCAGATGGGGTGCTGAGTGTACATTAATGAGAAATAAAATGAACTTTTTTGATTTTAGCAAATGGCCGCAACGAAACAAAGAGTGAAAAATGTAAAGGGGTCTGAATAGTTTCCGTCCCCGCCGTATCTTACTGCTGTAAAACCTTAAGAAAACAAAAAAGCTATAAAATGCGATATTGAGATATTCATCTTTGTGACATTCCAGGATCAGAACTAAACGTTGGGTCGCATTTATATATATTATATTATATTTAGGTCTCGTTATAAGACAAAAACAGCCTGCTGTCTATTAACCATGTGTTTCAGCCGTGACATACTCTTCCATTTTAACCAGCGTAGCTGCACGCAGAGGCTTCGTAACAGCTCGCGTCTTTTTCCACTTTTAAACCACATCTGAACACGACATTTGACTATTTTAACGTTTTGAACTTTTTCAACCAAATACTACAGAATGCAGTCATTCCCTCCATATTATCATCAAAAACATTTGATTTGCCAGTTTGGCCAGCGGGCTACTGATATGCATCTCCTCATCCCAGAGACATTCTTCCTCAGGCGCTTCCTAACTCACTCGGCGAGTGTAGTTTTGTGGTTCAGGTGGTGTGTTTGGACAGCAGGTAGCCGTTTAGCACGGTGTCGTCGGGCTGGGCGACTGAATATATCGGCTAGCAGAGCCCATTGCCAGTTGCTTTTTTTTGGGGGGGGGGGGACTTTTGTTATTTTATTGTGCTAATTTAACGGACTGCCTCGGACGAGCGAGTGAGGCGCTGCTCAGCGACAGACTCTCGCTCAGCAAGCTGACCCAGTAGCCAGCGTGTAGAGCCAGATGCACGCCTGGGCGAAGTTAGAAAACTTTATATCGCCCAACCCCGATCTGGAAAACGTGTGATGGCCTGAGTGTCCGCTAACAGACAGCACTGCTTTGAGGTGTTTTCCACTCATATTAAACAGTCAGACCGCACATGTTGACAGGTCTCGCCTCCATGCGGCTGTGAGAAGGTCGGCCCCTGCCGCGTGATCAATGCTTTCGACGCCTTCCTTCCTTCCTGCCTTCCTTCCTGCCTTCGTTCCTTCGTTCCTGCCTTCCTTCCTGCCTGCCTGCCTTCCTTCCTTCCTTCCTTCGTTCCTGCCTTCCTTCCTGCCTGCCTGCCTTCCTGCCTTCCTTCCTTCCTTCCTTCCTGCCTTCCTGCCTGCCTGCCTGCCTGCCTGCCTGCCTGCCTGCCTGCCTTCCTGCCTTCCTTCCTGCCTTCGTTCCTGCCTGCCTGCCTGCCTGCCTGCCTGCCTGCCTTCCTGCCTGCCTGCCTGCCTGCCTGCCTTCGTTCCTGCCTTCCTGCCTGCCTTCCTGCCTGCCTTCCTGCCTTCGTTCCTGCCTTCCTTCCTGCCTGCCTTCCTTCCTTCCTTCCTTCCTGCCTGCCTGCCTGCCTTCCTTCCTTCCTTCCTGCCTTCCTTCCTGCCTTCGTTCCTTCCTGCCTGCCTGCCTGCCTACCTTCCTTCCTTCCTTCCTTCCTTCCTTCCTGCCTTCCTTCCTTCCTTCCTTCCTTCCTGCCTTCCTGCCTTCCTGCCTGCCTTCCTTCCTTCCTTCCTGCCTTCGTTCCTTCCTGCCTGCCTGCCTACCTTCCTTCCTTCCTTCCTTCCTTCCTTCCTGCCTGCCTTCCTTCCTTCCTGCCTTCCTTCCTTCCTTCCTTCCTTCCTTCCTGCCTTCGTTCCTTCCTTCCTGCCTTCCTTCCTGCCTTCGTTCCTTCCTGCCTGCCTGCCTGCCTTCCTTCCTTCCTTCCTGCCTTCGTTCCTTCCTGCCTTCCTTCCTGCCTTCGTTCCTTCCTGCCTGCCTGCCTGCCTGCCTACCTTCCTTCCTTCCTGCCTTCGTTCCTGCCTTCCTGCCTTCCTTCCTTCCTTCCTGCCTTCCTTCCTTCCTTCGTTCCTTCCTTCCTTCCTGCCTTCGTTCCTTCCTTCCTGCCTTCCTTCCTTCCTTCCTGCCTTCCTTCCTTCCTTCCTGCCTTCCTTCCTTCCTTCGTTCCTTCCTTCCTGCCTTCCTTCCTTCCTTCCTTCCTTCCTTCCTGCCTTGCCTTCCTTCCTGCCTGCCTGCCTGCCTGCCTGCCTGCCTGCCTGCCTGCCTGCCTGCCTTCCTGCCTTCCTGCCTGCCTTCCTGCCTGCCTTCCTGCCTTCTTCCTGCCTGCCTTCCTTCCTGCCTGCCTTCCTTCCTTCCTTCCTGCCTGCCTGCCTGCCTTCCTTCCTTCCTTCCTGCCTTCCTTCCTGCCTTCCTTCCTGCCTGCCTGCCTGCCTTCCTTCCTTCCTTCCTTCCTTCCTTCCTTCCTTCCTTCCTTCCTTCCTTCCTGCCTTCCTGCCTTCCTGCCTTCCTTCCTTCCTTCCTGCCTTCGTTCCTTCCTGCCTGCCTGCCTGCCTTCCTTCCTTCCTTCCTTCCTTCCTGCCTGCCTTCCTTCCTTCCTTCCTGCCTTCCTTCCTTCCTTCCTTCCTTCCTTCCTTCCTTCCTTCCTGCCTTCCTTCCTGCCTTCCTGCCTTCCTGCCTGCCTGCCTTCCTTCCTTCCTGCCTTCCTTCCTTCCTTCCTTCCTGCCTTCCTGCCTTCCTGCCTGCCTTCCTTCCTGCCTTCCTTCCTTCCTGCCTTCCTTCCTTCCTTCCTTCCTTCCTGCCTTTGTTCCTGCCTTCCTGCCTTCCTGCCTGCCTGCCTTCCTTCCTTCCTTCCTTCCTGCCTTCCTGCCTGCCTGCCTGCCTTCCTTCCTTCCTTCCTTCCTTCCTTCCTGCCTTCCTTCCTTCCTTCCTCCTTCCTTCCTTCCTTCCTTCCTTCGTTCCTGCCTTCCTTCCTGCCTGCCTGCCTGCCTGCCTGCCTTCCTTCCTGCCTGCCTTCCTGCCTTCCTGCCTGCCTGCCTGCCTGCCTTCCTTCCTGCCTTCCTTCCTGCCTTCCTTCCTGCCTTCCTTCCTTCCTTCCTTCCTGCCTTCGTTCCTGCCTTCCTGCCTGCCTGCCTGCCTGCCTGCCTTCCTGCCTGCCTGCCTTCCTTCCTTCCTGCCTTCCTTCCTTCCTTCCTTCCTTCCTGCCTTCCTGCCTTCCTGCCTGCCTGCCTGCCTGCCTGCCTTCCTGCCTGCCTGCCTGCCTGCCTGCCTGCCTGCCTGCCTGCCTGCCTGCCTGCCTGCCTTCCTTCCTTCCTTCCCAGAGATGCAATGTCTCGTTTCAACAGCAAAGCAAATCAACAAATCTGTATAACAAGCGAGAGTGAGACAATGCCTGAACCAAACAAGTTATCTGTACCTGCAGAACGTCTACATCTCGCACCGTGTTACTGCGCGACACGGACGCCTCTCCCAGCGCGTCCACGGCTCGGACGTCGAGGTGTAAATTACATTCGGGAAATGGGACGCGGCTTCAGACGAAATGTCTCCAACAAGGCCTAAATAAAGCCACCTCTTCTCCAAGGTGAGCTCTGTGTGTGTGTGTGTGTGTGTGTGTGTGTGTGTGTCAGTATTCGTTCATTAGACCAGGCAGTTTGTCTTGGCCATGTCTCACTGAATAAGAATTGACATCAGGGCTGCTTTGGCTCCGAGCAGCAAATTAATGATTTAAAGAATAAAACACACACACACACACACACACACACACACACAGTGAGGCTCTGGCTTATCTTGCTCAGAGAGGCTTTTCATATTTTCATTATTTGGTGGTAAAAGGCGTCAGAGAAATCCTCCAGGTTTGTTAAAGTCTCTGGATTTTTAGCAGCACACCTGTCTGTCTGTGTCCTCCTGTCTAATGGCATGCTAAGCCGAGGGAATGGAGCTAATTATCTAAATGTTGAGCAACTTCAAGCCACTGTGAGATCCTCAGAGTCCACTCGCTCTCTCCGCCAGACCAACCGATCCCGTCGTGTTTAAACCGTCACCTAAATGCAACATGACCCCGTTTGTTATTTCTTTATCATTAAGTACAAATACTTTTCCAGTACGTCCAATATGCAACAAAGCGTTTCTGCCGAGCACCTGCACACCTCTGACAAAAGCCTCTCAACTCAAAGGTCCACTTACTAGCTTTTTCAGAGCTTTCGTCCGTGCCGACCGTACCCTGTGGTCAGCAGCGACACCTTTAACAGTGCTGTATATTAATAAATAACTCAAAAGTCAATATCTGCACTGCCTCTGTCTGTTCTCATGGTTCCATATTTATTCCTCTGTACTGCAGCGCGGTGCTTACGTCTCCAGAAAGACCAGAGTGCATTTTCAGCAGAAGCTACCTTCGTAATCGACCGCGCATTTTAAATCGAGACCGTTCATTTCTCGCAATTTAGTGACGTAATAATAATAACGATGATGTAATAACAGTCGAAGAAGGGAAAGTTCAACCTCCACAGGGAAGGGCTCCGACAGCCGGCTCCCTTTGCGATCTGGTTCCTGGTTGGCTAAAGAGTTGTTGAGCTACAAAACACTAAAAAAAAAAAACCTCTTTTCAAACGTAGCAGCTTCTCTTTTTTTAGCCGACTGCCGCTGGTTAAAATAACCTCGGCAGCGTCGGCTGCAGCTAGCTAACGGACAGTTTGTGCTCTCTGGGTGACGAGCTAACGCGCGTCTCTGCAGCTGCTGTCTGCTCTGTAACGACCACCAGCGACGCGTCCGACTTATTTCACACTTCAGTTCTAAAGCTTCGATAAGCGGATTCGACGAGATAAAATGGTATCGAACCTCGATCAAAGAGCGACGACGCTTGAAGGAATTTGGAGTTTTTGGTCCACACGAACTAAAATACAGACGAGAATGCAGACTGAGAAAGTCCCACGGTTTCTAAATGACTTTCAACACACACTCTCCGTTTGTGTTTTAACACTGAAGCACACACACACACACACACGATACGCATGCAGTCGTGAGCGCACACATGGCTGCCAGAGGTGTGTGTGTGTGTGTGTGTGTGTTATCTGTGTTAGCTTGGAGCTCGTAGCACTCATGCACCTCCCGCTCACCTCTGTAACGGAGGAGAGTGTCAACATGAGCTACAGTGGCTGCTTCACATGACTGCTGCGGTTTCTGATGATGAGGAGGAGGAGGAGGAGGAGGAAGAGAGAGGAGGAGGAGGAGGAAGAGAGAGGAGGAGGAGGAGGAAGAGAGAGGAGGAGGAGGAGGAGAGAGGAGGAGGAGGAGGAGGAAGCCAGTGATGATATTTTCAGATCAAGGCAAGATAAGGCAAAGGGGGAAGGGAAGATGAAGGAGGGAGAAGAAGATTGGAGGTACAAGAGAGTGACACCTCCTTCTTTTTCTTTTTTAGTTCATTACTAGAGCAGAGAGGAGGAGGAGGAGGAGGAGGAGGAGGAGGAGGAGAGCTCGTCACCTCTGGGACCACCTCTCTCCTTCTCATTTGTCACTTCGTATGACAGAACGAGGCAGCAGAGGTGAGGAGACGACAGGCAGGAGGTGATGAAAGAGGTGACGAGGAGAGCGCGTCACCTTCACGCTTCCTCCTTTTCTGCTTTGTCACTGTGGCATAACAGGAGAGGAGAGGAGGAGGAGGAGGAGGAGAGGAGGAGAGGAGGAGGAGAGGAGGAGGAGGAGGAGGAGGAGGAGGAGGAGGAGGAGGAGGAAAGGGAGGAGGAGAAGAGGAGGAGGAGGAGGAGGAGGAGGAGAGGAGAGGAGGAGGAGGAGGAGGAGAAGAGGAGAGGAGGAGGAGGAGAAGAGGAGAGGAGGAGGAGGAGGAGGAGGAGGAGGAGGAGAGATTAGCTCTGATTAGCCACACTAGCGGCTCTCGAGATGTCGACGTTAATCGGAACTTTGGTGATCCTCTGACTTTTCATCTAGCGCCGTCATCAGGTCGACTTCATTTTTCCAACACTTTGGTTTCTGACCGAAAACCTGCTCCCATCAGCCTCAGCTGCACTCTGCGTTTACTGCTAATTAGCAAATATTAGCACGCTAATACGCTAAACTAAGCTGGCGAACATGGTTAACGTTAGACACGCTAAACATCAGCATGTTAGCGTCGTCACTGCGAGCATGTTAGCATGCTGATGTTAGCATTTAGCATCTAAGTGCAGCGTCACAGAGCCGCAGGCACGGCTGTACAGTGTCGTAGGCTGCATGAATCAGACTACAAGTGTCCCAGACGTCAGTTAACTGCAAACTGAGCACGAACTCGTGGACATTTCTCCTTTGCTGTGCTGCTCTTCTGCTTGGAGCTTTAATGCTTTAATGCAAACCCTGTTTTCTTTTAGTGAGAAACCAGAAGGCAAGATTAAGCCTTCTGAGCTTTTAATCATGAAGATGTAATAATAATAATAATATTAATAATAATAAAACTTTATTTGTAGAGCACAAGCAAAATACATCAAATACACAAAAGCAATACAATAAGCAGCCAGCTCAGGTAAGATCAGGATCTGCTTTCAGATAAAAACGCGTTTTGAGACGAGATTCAAACGAAGACTCCGACTCAAGAGCATGAACGCGCTCTTCTTCTTAAAAGCGCTCTTGTCTCGGCTCTAAGGAGCCGTTTTACAGACAGTTCCCTCCCTCCACTCCTCTTTCTCAGCTCGGAACATCTCTTTCGCTTGTTATTTTTGGTTTTTCTTGTTAATCCACGTCTTTGTTGAGTCCTGAAGGCGTTTGGTTTCTTGTTTCACCCAATTCACCTCCGTCTGCCTCAGTCTGTCAAATCCAAAACTTTCTCTTTCCGTCACCTCTCGGGTTGTTTTCAGAAGTCTCCCGGGGGTTTCTGTGACTCACCCACACATGTTGACTTGCGTTTCTTCACTTCTCATGTGTGGAAAAAGCTCAAAACAATCTGGATGTTCTTTCTCTGAGCAGATGACGTGGATGCGAGGAGCTCAGCGAGATCCCCGTCAGTCGGCCCGGACTTATTCGGATAAATGAAACATCTTGTTCTCCTCCTCGTCGTTGTGTTTTCTGCCGCCTGATCGTGATCTTCCTGCCGGCGGGACCAATCCGCCACACGTGGCTCAAACGGGAAGTTCACTTTTCCTTCAGTCTCTGCGGAGGTTTACGCTGGTCTATATAAAAGGCCGATCTTCAGATTTGATCATGAATCCGACGTGCTTCAGCCGCTGCCGTCCTCCCATCGGAGAAGGAGTTTGATCGATTACTGCAGGATTAATTGATATTACACTGATTCAGACATGAACCCGAACACGTTCAACCCGCTGCTGCTCCTCTACGCTCCACTGCCGCCACGATGCAAAGCTACATGAATACGAACACGTTAATATATGTCTCAATGGATTAGACTCGTCTTTTTGGTCATTTTTGTCTTTTTCGGAATGAATGCTGTTGTAAAAACACTTCACCTACAATTTCAGGCGGATTATAAAACTGATGTTTTAAAAATACGGTGTCTGCCTACCTTCAAAACTATCGGCTCAAACAAAGCGGCATTTGTATCGATTAAGGCGCGCCGAGACGGCAGCATCAAGCCAATATCAGCTCAACTGACGCCCGTAAAACATTCAGCAGAAGTCCCGACGCAAACACGCAAGTAGAGTGACTGTCACTGCAAAACCTCTCAGACAGGAAGTCTGGGTGGCGGGTCGGACACCGGAGGCCGCGGTCAACAGTCAACGCTGCTTTCTTTCAACCGTGGCCGCCATCTTTCTCTAACCTTAACCGAGTAGTTTTCATTGCCTAAACCTCAGAGGAGGCGAGTCAGAAGACACACAGCAGTCACTGGAACATCACTTAGTCCACAACCTCTTTTATTTATCGCTCAGCTCGTCCAATCGTGTTTCTATCACCTCAGAAACATCGCAAAAATCCGATCTATTCTAAATCTCAGTGATGCAGAAACTGTTGTACGTGCCGTGTAAACCAGGACCCAGAGCTGCGACCACGTCACACCTGGTTCAGCCTCTTTACATCGGCTCCCTGCTGGTTTTAGGACTGACTTTAAGATCTTGTTGATTACTTTTAAGGCTCTTCATGGCTCCAGACTGTATCTTAGACCTTGTAATCCCTTATGAACCTTCACGTAGTCTGAGATCTTCGGGCAGGGGTCTCCTGTCTGTTCCTGAGTCCAGGATGGAAACTAAGGGGGACAGAGCTTTGGCCATCAGGGCCCCGAGGCTCTGGATCAACCTGCCCGAAGACATCAGGCCGTCTGAGTCAGAGTCTTCGTTTAAGTCTCGTCTCAAAACACGTTTTTATCAGAAAGCAGATCCTGATTTTACCTGAACTGTTCATTTTATTTCTTTATATCTCATCACTCACTGCGGTGTTTTCTTTCTCTTGTTGTGAATCACTTTGTACTTAGTTTTGATAAGTGCTCTATAAATAAAGTTTTATTATATTATTGTTGTTGTTGTTGATGAAAATATCGCTTATTTCTTGGTTATCAGTCGTTTAGTACATGGAACTACTCAACGGTCCGGAGAAGCCGCGCTCCAACCCTCCACCGACGATCTGTCTCCTCTTAATCAATAACTTCAGTCCACACACTAAATATCTAAACTATTGTGTCTGTAAACACGCAGTCTAAATATGAACAGGTTGGTATATGTGTGTGTGTGTGTGTGTGTAACGATCAGTCAGATGCACTCCATCAACCTGCCTCTGCTCAGCTTTCTGTCCTAATAAACTCCAGCAGTGTTCTTTATGTAACAGACTACATCCTCCCATTTGAAATACTGCTGCTGCTGCTTTAATTCAGACAATTGATCTGAAGATAACTGAGGAATCAGCCGGTCGCAGCTTCCTGTCCGCGTGCCAGTGAACACATGCGCTGACTGGACCGCCGCTCCAGGCCGCTGCCGTCGGACTAACCGTTATTGGGAGAACGTCAGAAGGACTTTGAGGTTTTAATGAGATTGGTGTCAGAGAGGTCGCCGCGGCCCGGCCGAGGTGTTTATGATGAAGGCCGATAATTGGTAATGTGATTAAGGTCGGCAGCGTGAAGGCAAATTCACCAATATGGTCGTTTACAGCTTCCAGAGAGGAGGAGGCAGGATTCAGTTCAGCTCAACTGTATTTACACAGAGCCAGGTCATTGCACTTCTCCTACTGAGCACTCTCTATAATATTATTTAGAATTGTACCAATTACTTCCTAGGCTGCTCACACACACACACACACACACACACACACACACACACACACACGCGGAAATGACGGCAGATTGTTTTTTTAACTTACGACTAAGACAAACAGCGGGTGAATTCTGCTGAAGCGGCAGAGCTACTCTCAGGTCAGAGACGTGTCACTGTGTTGATGCCAAGGACCGGGAGTTTAATCTGAATACTGGGGCTTCTCCTCTCAGCTAAACAGGGATTCGAACCCCAGCGACTGTGGGAGGAAACCTGGAGTGTGAAAGCACCGTGTGTGTGTAGGTGGACAGCTTTCAAACAGGAACCTTAGAAGTTTCTACTAGAAGCACATGTTAAAAAAATAATAATAAATCAGTGATAGTCATCAGAAAAACAGATGAGACGCCAGTCAGCCATGTCCATCTGATCTGAACACACACAGATTCACCTGTTTATTGTAAGCACACCTACACACACACACACACACACACACACCTCTGGCAGCCATGTGTGCGCTCACGACTGCATGTGCATCACGTGTGTGTGTGTGTGTGTGTGCTTCAGTGTGTGAGCAGTAAATTGTGCCACCGGGGAAGAGTGTGTCCTTAAGTGTGCGTAGGATAAATGTACTGAGTGTGTGTGTGTGTGTGTGTGTGTCTGCTGGCCTTGAATGGGCGGCCTGAGTGCCAGACTGAGAAAGTGGAATCAGCTTTCATCCCGACAGGCAATCCACCAGCATCTCCCACTGTGTGTGTGTGTGTGTGTGTGTGTGTGTGTGTGTGTGTGTGTGTGTGTGTGTGTGTGTGTGTGTGTGTGTGTGTGTGTGTGTGTGTGTCAGGCTGAAGGACAGATTCTAAAGAAGACTTTACAGGAGAGAAAGAAAGTGAGACCAGCTAAACAAAGAATAAATAGAGTGAAAAGGAGAAAACAGCGTCAGTGTTGGAGATCTGTACTGAAGCTCCCTTCTCCTCCCTTCTCCTCCCTTCTCCTCCTCCTCAGGCCTCCCTGTTGTTTCTGAGGAAGCTCACAGTTTTAATGACAAAACTATGCGGTGAGCACAAAACTAATCCCAGCTGTAATCAATCTGCAGGCTCAGATTCGGGAGGCACAGCCACATATTTTTAAGCTCTGTCAAATCCTGATTTCATGCAGCTTGAAATGTGCTGTGTGTGTTTCCTCTGGTTGGGTCACAGATTCTCAGCAGTCTGAGAACACGAGAGGACGCTCGCCAAACTCGTTCTGGCTTTAATGCATATCTGCTTCCTCTGTTTTTCACAGTAAAAGTCTTTAAGATTAATGAAAAGTTTGATCTGTCATCTCCGGTTTTAATGCACCTGGCTAAACTGGGATTTAAGGAACGGCTCAAAGACAGCGGGGGAGAGTAACTAAGTAGTTTACTGTATTATGCTACTTTATACTTATTTACATTAATAATGAAAACTATAATCAACAAATAAGTTATGAGGCATTATTACGGATAAAGATAATTCACACGCTACCCAATCAGAGTCATTAAAATGAGCTCCACCTTCAGCAGCTGCAGCATTAAAGTGATGAACACATTAATGCATCGATAATCATAATCCAGTGATATAATATATATTACTCTGCATGAGTACTTTGACTTTTAGCACTTTATTTTGTTGCTAATACTTTTGTACTTTTACTTAAATACAATTCTGAATGCAGGACTTTTACTTGGAACAGAGTGTTTCTCCACTGCGGTGTTTCTTCTTATACTGAAGTAAAAGATCCGAGGACTCGCTCCACCGCTGCTCAAAGACACACAGTCCTTCTCGAAGGCTCAACACTCATTCTGGTTTTCATAAATCTTCCTCTGCAATCTGAAATCCAAACATTCGACTTTTGGCCCAAAAAAAATCAGCTTTTCTAACAGTCGCTTCCACTGTGTTTTTGCAACATGTTGCAGGCCTGTGACACGTATACAGCGGTGTGAAAAAGTGTTTGCCCGCTTCCTGATTTCTTTTTTTTTTGTCACACTTAAATGTTTCAGATCATCAAACAAATTGAAATATTAGTCAAAGATAACGCAAGAACACTGAGTGGACGATCAGTGTTCTTTATGTAACAAACTACATCTTCCCATTTGAAATATTGCTGCTGCTTTAATTTAGACAATTGATCTCAAGATAACTGAGAAATCAGCCGGTCGCACCCTTAGCAGCAACAACTGCAATCAAGCGTTTGCGATAACTTGCAATGAGTCTTTTACAGCGCTGTGGAGTTCAACTTTTGTCTCGTCAGTCCACACAGTGTTTTCCCAAAAGTCTTGGGGATCATCAAGACTTCTGGGAAAATCCTCTGTGGACTGACGAGACAAAAGTTGAGCTTTTTGGAAGGTGTGTGTCCCGTTACATCTGGCGTAAAAGAAACGCCGCATTTCAGAAAAAGAACATCATACCAACAGTAAAACATGGTGGTGGTGGTGTGATGGTCTGCGGCTGTTTTGCTGCTTCAGGACCTGGAAGACTTGCTGTGATAAATGGAACCGTGAATTCTGCCGTCTACCAAAAACTCCTGAAGGACAACGTCCGGCCGTCTGTTCGTGACCTCAAGCTGAAGCGAACTCGGGTTCTGCAGCAGGACGATGATCCAAAACACACCAGCAAGTCCACCTCTGAATGGCTGAAGAAAAACAAAATGAAGACTTTGGAGCGGCCTAGTCAAAGTCCTGACCTGAATCCTGTTAAAAGGCAGTTCATGCTCGAAAACCCTCCAATGTGGCTGAATTACAACAATTCTGCAAAGATGAGTGGGCCAAACTTCCTCCACAGCGCTGTAAAAGACTCACTGCAAGTTATCGCAAACGCTTGGTTGCAGTTGTTGCTGCTAAGGGTGGAGCAACCAGTTATTAGGTTTAGGGGGCGATCACTTTTTCACACAGGGCCATGTAGGTTTGGATTTTGTTTCTCTTAATAATAACAACCTTCATTTAAAAACTGCATTTTGTGTTTACCTGTGTTATCTTTGACTAATATTTCAATTTGTTTGATGATCTGAAACATTTAAGTGTGACAAACATGCAAAAAAAATAAGAAATCAGGAAGCGGGCGAACACTTTTTCACACCATATCTGTAATTCACAAGTGTTCAGTGACCTGTAGGGGGTGCAACTACACCTCCTTCAACCTCAGTGAAACTGCCACAGATCTGCCCTGTGTTGTTGCCTCCTGCTGCTGTTCACACAGGAGCTTCCAGTTTTACATTGCACACACACGCTTTGAGGGCGTGGCTGCAACCCTCATTTATAAGGCTATTTTTTTTTATCTACATACATGCTCTACTATAACCCGATTTAATGCAAATATACCAACCAAATCATTCTCTGGTTAATCCAGGGCGGACAGAGTGTTTCATTCACGAAACGGTGTTAAAACAATTTAACCCCGTGTGACTGGCAGAGGCCCATCGCCCAGTTGTGTCTAAACGATTCACGCAACATGCCGCTTACACAGTTCATCCTGGAAACTCAACACCTCTCTCACTCCTCACCCGTCCATCCATCCATCTCTCTTCCTCTGTTTGAATGACTGTCTTGTGTCTTCAGAGGAACCAGGGGAGATATAAACCACTTCACTATTATCAAGGATTTCACTGCCACGCTTCCCTGGCTTTTACTGTCACAATGTGTGTGTGTGTGTGTGTGTGTGTGTGTGTGTTCATATATCTGGTGGCCTTCTTGGTCAACACGAGTGGGCCATCCCCAGGTGCCATGCAGAAACACTTTAAAAAGGTGTGTGTGTTTACGTTAGAGGACGCTGGAGGCCTTTGTGTGAACGAGAGAGTAATCAGTATCAGTGAAAGTGAATAATAGAAACTGAGGCTCGGCTGGAGAGGATGGGAGTGAATGAAGTGAGTCAGAGTGGGAACGGGAAGAAAAGGCAAAATAAAAACCTTGAGAATGAATGGAGGCTAATGAAGGACACTACAGCAATGGGAAGACTACAGCAAGTGAAAGAAACTCCATTCGTTCTTTTTCCTTCCTTCCTCCTTTATTCCTCTTATTTGTTCATCTTCTTCCTTCCTCCCTCCCTCCTTCCTTCCTTTCTAGCTTCACTCCTTCCTTTTGTCCTTCCCTTTCTTTCCTCATCTCTTCTTTCTTTCTTCCGTCTCTGTTGTCTCTCCTTTACCCCTTCTTTCCAGTCTTTCTTGATCCATAAAGGTCACTTTGTCAGCCCATCATCTGGTTACCGTGGCAACTGCTACACCTTTCTGCTTGGTGACACCGCGCTGTGCGTGTGTGTGTGTGTGTGTGTGTGTGGAGCCGAGAGGTCAGAGGTCACGCAGACCTGCTGTCAATCACAGCTGCAGGTTTAATCACACAATGATTCTACAAATACTGAATACTTAGTGATTGTAAAAATGCAACAGTGTGATGAATGTTAGGTTTATAGTTCAGACACACACACACACACACACAAATCCTTGTACTTCTATCTTTGTGAGGACCGTCACTGACGTGATGCATAACCTGCTTCTAACCGCGTCTCAACCTTCAAACGGCCCGTCGAAGTTGTGAGGACCGGCCAACATGTCCTCACTCTGTAGGTAAAATACGTGTTTCACTCCTCACTATGTAGCAACTACAAGTACACACACACACACACACACACACACACACACGCACACACACACACACACACACACACACACACACACACACAAATGGAGCAGATGTTCATTTGTAAGCAGCTTATTTTTTTTATTGTTTCTGATTGTAATGAGACGTTGCAGCAAAATGATTCAGCTAATGTTCATGTCAATTAGACTGAGTGGAGAGGAGGAGAGAGGGAGAGAGGGAGGGAGGAGGGAGGAGGGAGAGAGGGAGAGAGGGAGAGGAGAGGAGGGAGGAGAGACAGAGGGGAGGAGGAGGAGGGAGGAGGAGGGAGGGAGAGACGTCTGTGTCTCCCTCCCTCTGTGTCTCCCTCTCCCTCTCCCTCTCTCCCCTCTGTGTCTCCCTCCCTCCCCTCTCCCTCCCCCTCCCTCTGTGTCTCCCTCCCCTCTCTGTGTCTCCTCCTCCCCTCCATCTGTGTCTCCCTCCCTCCCCTCTCTCCCTCTCCCCCTCTGTGTCTCCCTCCCTCCCCTCCTCTCTCCCTCCCTCCCTCCCTCCCTCCCTCCATCTGTGTCTCCCTCCCTCCCCTCTCCCTCTCTCCTCCCTCCTCTCTCCCCCTCTGTGTCCCCCTCCCTCCCTCCTCTCCTCTCTCCCTCCCTCCCTCTGTGTCTCCCTCTCTGTGTCTCCTCCTCCCCTCTCCCTCCCTCCTCTGTGTCTCCCTCCCTCCCCTCTCTGTGTCTCCTCCCTCCCCCTCCTCCTCCCCTCTCTGTGTCTCCCTCTCCTCCCTCCTCCCTCCCCCTGTGTCTCCCTCCTCCCCTCTCCTCTCTCCCTCCCTCCCTCCTCTGTGTCTCCCTCCTCCCCTCTCCCTCTCTCCTCCCTCCCTCCTCTGTGTCCCCCTCCCTCCCTCCCCTCTCCCTCCCTCCCTCCCTCCCCTCCCTCTGTGTCTCCCTCTCTGTGTCTCTCTCCTCCTCCCTCCTCTGTGTCCCCCCTCTCTCCCTCCCCTCTCCCTCTCTCCCTCCTCCCTCCCTCCCTCTGTGTCCCCTCTCTGTGTCTCCCTCTCTCCCTCCTCCTCCCTCCCCTCTCCTCCCCTCTCTCCCTCTCCCTCTCCCTCCCTCCCTCCCCTCTCTCTGTGTATTTGACTTGATGAACTGCGTTTGGTTTCTCTTCTCTCTTGAACCTCCTTCTCTTCGGCTGCAGAGAGACAGCTGATGTTTTCATCGTTCAGTCAGACTTTGGAACTAATTCTGATCGTCACGTACGTTACATCACTCGTCTCCGACTTCACAGTGTTCAGCATCTGAAGGAGATGCACCCGTCATACTTTCTAAAACACTAGAAACGTGAAAGTGAGCAGAGCGTTCGAGGCTGCTCCTTCTGAACGTTTTAAAAGTGATCTTCGTTTAGATGTTCACGTAGAAACTCCATTCACACTTTAAACCAGAGACCGGCCTCTTTGCTTTGAGCGTTTTCATATCATTCGAAGTCGTCACTGTGTCGAGTGCGTATCTCGCTTCCCGGTGTCACCACGCTTCAATTAAAATGAACACTTAAGCAGATATTATATCATATATTATACTGATTTCAGCGCTTCAACATCACAATATTTCCAAACTTCAACCTCAGTGATGTCACACGGGTCACTGTGGAAGGCAAGTATTCACACTTTAAACTTTTAACGTAACTTATAAAAGATACTTACAGTCTGAAAATCTGCTGTGGCGGACCGGTGACGCCTCCAGCCGGTCAGGTGACGCCTCCAGCCGGTCAGGTGACTGGTCTGAAACGTACAGGAAGTGCTCACTGTGTTCCAGGAAGTAAACAGGAAGTCGGGAGGCGGGGGCGGACCCCCTCAGACGTCCTGGAGCAACACAAAAAACAAAATAACACTTTAATATGACAACTAGACGTGTGCGTTTTGCAGCGAAGCGGCTTCGAGCGCACGGTGCGTTCAAGAACCGAAACGGATCTTTGATCTTTGAGCTCAGGCAGCAGCCGCTCAGCGGAGCTGGGACACGAGGGCCAGAAACCCTTTAAAAAGCATCACGACGGGCTTCTGCGGGTTCCTCGTGCGTTTGTTCTAACGCCCGGTGCATGGCTTGGAGGAGTTCTCTGAGAGGAATCGTGCATCTTTTTCTGACTGGAAGCGTTCTGCGTTCTGCGTCGTAGCCACCTGCTGTGTTGCGTTCGGTTATACGACCTTTTCGGGTTGGTTTTTTTTAGCGTTGCGCACTTTGCTTTCGTCCTCCGGAGATGTTGCAGTTTATACACCTGGTGTTATTTTGTTAAGTGCTTTTTTCTAAATTATTGAAAAATATTTGAAATGTCATAAAAAAAAAACGTAGTATATATACGTAGAAATAGTATGATACCGGGGACTGTGTGACACCTGAGCTTTGATTTCAAAACCAAATTATAATCATAATAATATAATTCATTTCCTGCTTTCCGGAACATTAACATCTCTCTTCGTGTTTTCCGAACAAAGTCTAACGAAGCAGAGCTATGATTTCGATCAGGAACTCCAACTTTCCCTACAGGGGATCAAGAAAGTATTTCTGATTCTGATCCTTCCATACCCGACCGTCTGTGCATTTCGGTCAATATACGGAAAGCATTTCATGTTGTTGATTTCCTGAACGCAGCTGCTGCTGATTGGTATTGCTAACACCAGAACACAAACGATTGGCTGTTAGATGTGTGTGATCGGGGGGAAAAGACACTTCACTTTTAGACACAATCCCAGCTTTTCAAATCAGTTCTATTGTTGGAACTCACACAACTTTATTTTAACTTCCCAGCGTTCCACTATACACTTACTTTTTCCTTCATAAGTATAATTGTGCCCATATATACCAAGGTGAAAAGGGCTTGCAAACTTCTGTTGTTGGTTCAAGCTTTTTTATTTTGAATTCCAGTGGAGATCCCAACGTTTCCAGAGACAGCAAATCCGTCAGACGGAAGTTTAGAGAAATGTGTGTAAAATGTTGCACAACAACTCTTCGTCCAGTTTACATTTCAGTGGCAGCTTAGTAATAATTAAACTGTTTTTAATAAAAGAAAAGAAGAAAACGAGGTTGCAGCTGCTTAACTTCCATCTAACATCGCCAAGGAGGATAAAAGAGGCTTCACATGTAGAACAAAGACGCGCTTCTTGTTGCTGAGCGCTCAACGAGATAATTGGATTTCTTCACCCTGAGGTTTGGAGATCGAGTCTCCGGAGGTTTCATATCTCGTCCGATGGCAGGAATCCAGATCGACTGAAATCTAATCAGCTGCTCTTTGGCCCGCAGCCGATCTGCCGGAGCGATTTCATTCATGAAAACGCGCCGAGCAGAGATGGAGGTACAAACACACAAACATTAGATTAACATGCAGAGAGGAGGACAGCGGCACTGGTGGGAAACGAAAGACCCAGACGTGTCCGTCCTTTGGATCCTCAGTAGGTGAGCGCAGTTTGATGTTAAAGCAAGAAGAAGAGAGCGAAATCAGTTACAGCTGTTTAGTTTAAACGAGTCTGCTCCTCCCTTTAACTTTAATAAAAGCCTCCTCTTAACGAAGCCAAACTGTCCGCACTTGTTAGCGAGGCGGCGGCAGGAAGTTTTGCACGAGTTAACCTTTCCTAACGCTAATGGGAGCCATTAAGACGAGCGCTGCCCAATTAGAGGCGACCTCCCTTAACGAGGTCAAACAGTGGAGGATCATGGGAGAACGCAGAGCAGCACAGAGGCACAGGAGGAGGACACGGATTCCCAGAGACCTGATGAAGAATACGGTCGCCACTCAGATCCCACCGAACGTGGAAACTTTATTTACAACAATGGCCTGCAGCTTCTTGATTCTACATGTTTCTTCTTCTCATCAAATCTCTTGTGCAGAGTCGAACCAGCAGTATCGTGTGTGCATCCCAGCCACACCCCGCATTTCTAAACACGAAACTACACACATCTGTGAGGTTTGTGTTTTTAAAGATTGACGTCTTCAGCAGGAACCGATGGGCTCGGAGCTGAGAGCCGCAGACAGGAAGTGAGACGGCGCCGAGAGACGGAGCGACTCGCGGTCAGTTTGGATCGGCACGTGGGATTTGTTGACAAGAAACAAAATGCAGAAATACGGCAGACTTCTCCTCGTCCTGTCGTCTGGTTACTGAGCTCTCTGCAGCCGGCGGCTGTTCTTCAGATATTTATCAGATAAAGAGACATCGCTCTCTAATGAGTCAACAGACCAACAGAGTCTTTAGTGAAATGATCGGTTTCCAGAGTCAGAACCTCATCTGTGTCAGAGAGGAGGACGCCGGCCAAACTACACGCCATCTTGGACGGCGTCTCCCACCCACTCCATGACGTGCTGGTCAAACAAAGGAGCGCCTTCAGCGGAAGACTCATCCCCCCACAATGCACCGCAGAGCGCCACAGGAAGTCATTCCTGCCTGTGGCCATCAGACTCTTTAACTCCTCCCTCTAAGTGTCAGTCTGTGTGACCCGAAGTCACTAAACTGGACATCGATCATTAACATCTCTGCAATACTTAAATAACTGTGCAATATCCTGTGTATATTTCAGTTTAAAATTCCCTGTTTATTGATACTGATATTACTCATACCTCCGTTACTGCTGTGCAATATCCTCCGTCTCATTATAACCTTAATAAGCTGCACTTAACAGTTCATGCACTATTACTGTATACCGTACATACTTATCATCAACCGGTAAACCCACTTTGTACTTCACACTTATTTTATTTTATACTTATACCCACCTGGTACTTAATGTATCTGACCTGTATTATAGTGGATTATATTTTTTGTTTAGTCGTTCTCTTCCTGTGTGCACTGACGTGACAGCGAGCAGCTGGAACAAACAGTTTCCCCTCGGGGATCGATAAAGGACTTCGGACTCTGATAGTTCTGAATCAGGAGGAAGCGGTTCGAGTTTAATGTGTCGGATACATTTTGACATCATTCTAATTCTTTTAATTTACATATTTTATCCTCATGTTTGTGTTTCTGCCAACAAGAGTTTCAGGTTTCAGATGAACCTTTGGGTTATTTGTAACTCTTGCTGAACATGTAAAAGCTAAATCCAAATAAATTCGAGAACGGATTTGAAAAAGATTCATAAAAATAAAATAAAATAAAATAAAATAATCAAACCCTAGTTCAGTCTCCATAAATCACATTTTGACCCTCTTTTCTTCAATTTGTCACGTTGTGTCAAGCGTGTCTTTAAGAAACTGTCCACCGAACTCACTGCATGAAAGGGACACAGACCCTCTGATTGGCCCTGAGGTCGATGATCTCCATGGAAACCGCTACGATGGTTTACAGCTTCATGTTAGAGCGATTACATTTTTCTGTTCATCCCTCTGTTACAATTTCAGTCATTCAACGTATTAAACCTTTCAACAACAAATCTGATCTTTATCATCCACACACACGCACACACACACACACACACACACACCTACACACACACACACACACGCACAAACAAAGGCAGCCAAACAAACAGACACAGGGTTCGTCTGTAGTGAACTAATCCCACATGTGATCGTTTTCGGAGGTTAATCCTCTGACAGTCTGTCTCTCTCTCTCACCTTCACCACACTCTGTCAGTGTCTCTCTCTCTCTCTCTGCTGTTAGGGATTTACCTTTTTCACCACACTGACATCGACTTCATCTGTCTCCCTGTGCTCTGTTTAAGCATCCATCCTCCTTCACCTTTATTCTCTCTTTATTCCTGGTTTTATGTCTCTCTCTCTCTCTCTCTCTCTCCGTCTTTTTCTCTTCCAGCCTCACGACTTTACGTAATCTCTGAAAATCCAAACAGCCTAAAAGCTTTATTGGCAGGAACAGAGAGTTTGTGCTGCCAGAGCTTTCACGAGAACGCGATAAGTGACAAATAATAATTATCAAACATGGCAACATTAAAATAAAAAAGTCAAATTGGTAAACAGTGTTGCAGCAGTGGCGCTTACAGCGGACACAGTGGGTACGTAATGGAGTCTGCGGGGGGGGGCCATCTACAAACGTGTGTGTTCATCCATCCGGAAACATTCATATCTTCATACATGAGGATGTTTTAAACGACAGCGCGACGTCATCTGGTTTGCTCCAAACTGGGCTCGACTGTAACGGTTGCCAGGTTGCCATTGGCAACTAGGGATGGGATCGAGAACCGGTTCCAGTTCAGAATCGGTTCTGAATTGTCCAGTCCATCAGAATCCTTTTATCGATGTCGGTAGCGGTAGCTTGTCTCCTCGGAGCGGAGCGGAGAGCAAACTCGTTACGTTACGCTGAAATTCAGCCGCGGTGTTCTGTCGAGAGATGCAGCGACTTAAAGCAACGGAAATATGTCATTTGTTAAGCTAGGAAAAGTCCGCTAGCTGCTAGGCTAATTTATGCAGTGTAAAATGCCATAGGCTTAAGCTAATAATGATAACAATTGTTTCGTCTATGAACCTTGACACTTATCCCACCCCCTCGCGACCCGTCCGCCCACCCAAACCAGTCAACCGAGGGGAGAACGGCAACCATACTTTCAGTTTCGGCAACCGCCCTTAAAAGTTGGCGTTGAGCCCTGGCTCCAAATCAGCCACACTTCAGTCACGTCCGTTTAAAAATAACGAGATGCCTTTAACAAGGTTTCCTGAGAGACAAATACAAAGTTAAACCAAAACAGCTGGCAGCGGTGAACACAGAGAGCCCAAAGACCAGAGAGTGCGTCCTAATGGAGCTAGTGAGGGAGCTAGGAGCAGCTGCAAACCCTGAAAAATAACAACTTGAGGTGGAACTTGTGGAAAGAGCTAAAACACTGAGGTTAGATTATTTTGTCAAACACAAACAAAAAACAGCACACGTGGATTTATCGCACGTGAAACATCTTTCACACGTTGATCGCGTAGAAAAATCATTTCGCATTTCACAGTACAGACACACGACTTTCAGATATTTCACGCGAGACGCGTGCACATTTAGAAACGTTCAATTTACTAATGCAATATTACACGTGAGGCAACCTTCACGTGGAGTTTCAGATGACGTGAAACGTAAAACACCACATGTGAAAACGTGAATTTCTCATGTGAAAAAAATCCAAATCTCGTTAAACCCCGCTGTTCTTGTTTCACCTGTTTAATGTTCAGCTTCAACACACACAGCAGGAGCTCCAAAGTACAGGAACTACAGTATCTTTACATTTATTTTATAAAAAGCAACAGATATTATTCATAACATACACATATATATATATATATACAGTAGCTTTAGCTAGCGAAGCAGCTGACGAGTGGCTCGTCTTGTGAGATCAGAAAGTCCGTGAACTGCGGCAGGCTGCCTCCAACACAACTCCGCTGCTCCAAATGTCACTTTGGAGCTGTTTTAATCAAACGTTCGACTGGAAGTCAAACGTGGTGCTCAAAGACAGGAGGAGGAAATGTTATCTGCGTTTGTTCCGGCTGGTTTCAGAGCTCCGTTTGGCTTTGGTTTCGTAGATGTCAGCAGAACTACAGCGGCTGAATCGATTATCGTTTTATTACTAATATAAAATATTCCTGGTGATCTTGACGAATGAACTTTATGTTTGACTGTTTAATGTATTCTATTAAACATTTCTAATCTAGAAAATGTCAAAACAAGGCCATGAGTCCGTGTAGTGAAAGATATTCAGTTTGCAATGAGACATCTCAGAGGAAGGCAGACGTTTGGCTGAACTTGATTCTTCCTTTTTGCTTGACGAGTGACTTAAACGATCATTAAAGATACTGTTGATCAATATTCTGATGATCAACTAAGCGATTAACTGACTAACTGTTTCCACGGTAAATCTGCGCAGTATCTGACCAGATACTCATCAGAACACTGTTTCAATTCTCCAATCAATAAAACGATCGATCAAACGAAAACAGGTCAGCCTCGCTCTGATAGAACCCTGCCGTCCACCCCACTTCCTGTCCTCGTCCCCGTGGCAACACGAAGGCCAGTTAACGAGCTCCATCCCCGTTAGGTGGTGAATCATGGAATCCTCCGTCTGTTTGAGTCCACTCGTTCTTTGTGAAATGAAAGACCGTCGCTCTCTTCTTCCTCTGAACCTGCCGACAGTCGTTTTCGCGCACTCCTCTCTTCTTCGCGTCGATTCCGCTTCTCCAACATGAATGAAAAGTCGGCCGCGGCCTCTTTACTATTCCAACCTCACAGTGATCTTCTACCTCTCCTCTTCTCTAAAATGTTCCACGTCGCTGCTCATTTCTCCTCATTTCTCCTCGTGCAGTGGCAGCTTCGGGCCGCCGAGCTTTTTAATAGCTTCTCGTGTAAGCGTCACATGACCACGGCTAAAGGCTTAAACCGAAGAAGACGCTAGCACCATTAAATGCATAAACGTAAATTAATGAATGTATTCATCTCCGTGAAAATATAAGACAGTGAATAAACTGTTGGTTTTAAAAGCAGTGAGTCTCAAACTCTCAAACTTTTTATTTTCTGGTTCCCGCACTTCTTGTCCACAAGTGTATTCAATTTCAGTCCGATGGTTCTGACGGGTAATTAGTAAGCAGCGTATGTAGGCGTCCTTTTGTGTGCCAAACCGCTCCGAAATGGCTAAAATGTGCTTTTTAATGTTTCACAATCACAGTTTTCTGGTTTGTTTGTTTTTTTTACAGATAATCTCCTGGAGCCAATGGCAAACATATTTACAAAAACTAACACCCACATACACATACATGTCCCCTCTCATCGTCTTGTACTTCTCTCTTTTCTTTATTCACTTTGTTTATTTGTCCGTCCATCTTCTCCTCATCCCCTCCTTTTCTCTTGTCTTCTCCATTTTCTAATCACCTTATCGACTGAATCACGTCTTCCGGTTTACTTTGATTTCTTTTCCCCCAACGAAAGAGAAAACTCTCGTCGTCTCTTTTAATTAATTAAATCCTTTTTCATTACTTTAAACTCTTCCTCATCCTCCTCTCGTCTCCATCCCTCCGTCTCATCAGACCGCTCTGCTAATGAGCATGCTGTAATTCACGTCGTCTGTCCTCTCTTTATCTTCGTCTTCTCTATCTGTCCTCGCCTCCTCTTGCTTCATGTCATCCCTTCATTAGTTTCATCTCACTCATCCCCTCATCTCTCCATCTCTTTGTCTTCCTTCATCAGTGGTCTAAAACTCCTTTTTTTTAATTGAATTTGGATTTAATTTATTTTCCTCTTTCTTTTTGTCCTTTATCCATCTTTCAATTAAGATACTGAGTAAATACGTCCAGCTGCACGCACAAAACGCAGCAGGATGACACCGCACACACTCAGATACCAATCATGTACTGGACTGTAGAACAGTCGATCATAGCTCGATGGATCAAACGCCTAACGGCTCCCTGTACCAGTCTTCCACCGAAGGACCAACGTGTCCAAAATGTAAGTCTTTTGCCACAATGTCCCATACATAACCACTGTAGGGGACCATGTTGTCCCCGCTTCACTGGACGCTGTATTTCTGCTGTGATAACTTTGCCAGGTTGTAAAATCCTACCTCAGCGTATTCCAAACTGCTGCGCAGTGTTTTGGCGTGTGATGGACCTGTAACTCAAACTGGACTCCGTGGATCACATGTCCCCATCTTACCTGGACACGCCCACTGCGTTGCCAGCTGCTTCTCGCAGGTCATATGGGAGGCTGCTGTCCACATACTGGTTAGCAATATGATATGGCTAATATAGCACGTTTAGTTAACTAATATAATAAACATTGCTTACTGGCTGGATAATCACACTGAAGCGGATGCGTCTCTGTTCTCTGATGGTGGAATTGCTCAGAAACAGTAAAATCAGCCCCTGCGTCGTGGTTTCTGCGGTCGCCATGGTCACGCAGCGAGCCGATCAACTCCGATGGCACGCAGGTTCGCGGAAGTGGTAGCTGCCTTCCCTCCTCTTGCTGCCCCCGCCTGCTCAGGCGACGTGGCCGCCGTCACGTCTACAGCGGAAACATTGAAGGGAGGCACTCCGTCTGAAAGTACCTTCAGGATGAGCTGAGAAACCTTGTAAAGGAAACTCATTTCAGCTGCTTGCGTACGCAATCTCATTCCAGAGATCGCCGCTCGGAGCTCCCGAGCGTAGGAACGTACAGCAGACCCTCCTGAATCGGGATCGAGACGTGGAGATCTCAGGCTCACCAGCGAATAAGACCACATACCTAAAGTCCCTGACTGGGTGAAGAAACTCACTCCCAACAAAAAGAGGTCAGGCATCATTTTCCAGCAAAGCATCCTGACCTCAGATTCAGAAGTGCTGACTCTCATCTTCATCTTCATCATCTTCATCTCTCTGTGAATGTCAGGGAGGTTTTTTCGTCTGAGATGTTTCTTGATTTTCTTATTTCTTCTCTCTCTCTCTGTTATTTGTGAGTAGGGAAGCTTTGACAGCCTCTTTATTTCTCAGCATCAGAGCGTCGATCTGTCAGGCAAAGGAACATCTTTATAAGAACAGGAGCGTTAGAATCACAGGAGAATCATCGCCTCGGCTCAGGAAAAAAAGAAACACCCTGCACGTCTCGAAATCACAGCCTACATTTCACATAAAGCAATCAGGAAGCATTGTTCTGCACGCTCCTGCTTTTACAGATGACCGGGACACACGGGACACTGTGGTGGATTTTCTTTTAATAATTAATCGCAGTCAGTCGCTGTGACCTCACTTCGCCCCCGACCAATCAGTTATTCAGATTTTTCCGTCCAACGGGACTTTTCACATCATACAAGAACCTCAAACGGTCAAATGATCCTTCAGGAGGTCATGAAGGTCCGGGGCAGGTCTGTGGAGTTTTTGTTGCACGTTGGATCAGAGGCCGTCCGAATGTCAAGTGAAGTCACTCGAGTCGGCGTCGGTCGGGGCTGAAGACTGAAAATCGGGTGGTGGTGTGGAGTCAGAAGGCAGTGAGCTCACCAGACCTCTGCAGCTACAGGCTACATTAGCCGCTACTAGCATAACACACAACGACTCTAGACCCCGAACCCAGCTGTCTGCGTCCTGTGTTGTTGCCGTTCAGCGCTTATGCTACTGACGTTGGTAACGAACCTCCATTTGAAATTCTGTGCTGTACATCGGACTGTTTCCTTGTCTGCAAACATGCAGTTTGTTTACAGCAGAGCTCAGCGGTGAGAAAATCAGAGAGAGAAACTGAGGAAAAGTTTGGGTTTTTTAAAAAAAAAAAAAAACAGACTCCAAAAGAGAGTTCCTGAGTGCCAGAGGTCGGAGAGGTCACAGACGGAGAAAAGTGTTGCCAACAACAAACAACATCCGCTTAATTGGCGCTTTCCCCTACAGCCTGGAGGTCAAAGGCCAAGCTGACTCAAAAACACACCCTGTTTGTTGCCAACAACGTTCAGAGCAGACCGGACAAACTAGGCCGCCTCTCCTCCCTGTAGCATGGGGCCGAGGGTTCGAGGTCAAACAGGCACCCGGCCAGCCATGTGATTGGCCAACAGGCTCTGAGATGAGGGTCTCTGAGGGTCTCTGAGGGTCTGATTGGTGGAGGGGTTAAAGGAGCTGGGACCTGATTTGAACTCTCGTCCTCCAACACTTCATCCCCCTCTGGGTGAGTGGCAGAGGGTCAGGAGGGGAAACACAAAGGCAGAGTGATGCATGCTGGGAGGATTTAAAAATTGGTCCACTTTTACGGGGACTGGGCGGGTTCGAGGCTCTGATTGGGCAACGCGTTGTCAGTCAAATCTACCTGGCTCTGAAAGCTCTGGAAAACGAAGCAGATCTTGATGATTTCCTAACAGCAGAAAGTCGTGGGAACAGAATCACGTTTGTTTAAAACATCAAGACAACGTTTTCCCAGTGAGCTCGCAGCTGTACAGACGGTTTCATCTCACTGACACGTCTCAGTGGTAAATAATAACAGTGACTAACTGTTAACAGCTCGGCCTGCAGCGGGTTTTAAATCTCTGTTTAAGCCTCTGAGTTGATCTGTTTCCAGCAGGACTGAACTGTAGCAGCCGAGCGTCTCCTCCATCTGTCGCTCGTTCTTCCCTCGTCGGCTGACGGTCTGATCAGTCACAGAGGGAACGACGCGACCCGAACACGACCGGCCAGCACGGCAAGACATGAAGACTTCCTTAAAAACAACAACAGTAATAATAAAACAACTAAATGTTTAGACCCAGAAGGGTTTGCGAGCTCAGCTACTGTTGTCATTAAATCTTCTGGACTAAATCCACCACAGCTGCGATACAGTTGAAAGCTCTGGAAAAAGCTAGTAAGCAGACGTTGAGTGGGGATTGTTTTGTCAAGCGTTTTTTGTCTGTTATTTCATCTGACTGTGCAGGAAGTGTCTACTTAAAGTGAAACTTTAACGATTAGTCGATTCATCGATTAGCTCATCCACAGACTGTTCTGATAACTGATTAATAGAGATTGATTGATTAATTAAAGTCACCTTTTTAAGCAAAAAGTCCCCAAAATTCATTTGTGAGAATTTGCTGCTTTTCTTCATCTAATGTGATAAACTGGCTTTTGGACTGTTGCTCAGAAAAACGAGCTAATCGATGTGCGACCTTGGACCTTTCACTATTTTCTGACACTGAATAGACCAAATGATTAATTGATTAATTAATTAAAACTAGCGGATGAATCAATACTGGAAACACCGGCCGAAGCCCTCTGGCATCCAGCGGTTGAAGTTCTCGCCTGGCTGCAGTGATGTCACGGTGTGCAGGTATGTTCACTGCATGCTGACATCACCGCCGGGCGTGTTTACAGGTGCAACAGACAAACGGAAGCTCGGTGTTAAATTACGCTTTAACATTTTCTCAATAAACCCCGGACTGGGGGCGTGGAGCTCTGGTTATAGCTCAACAAGGAGTTTCTGCTGTGACAACACCACCAGCACCACCACAGAAGAAGAAGAAGAAGGGCGCCGTCACCTGACAGCAGAAGAAGTCATATTGTGCCTCTAGGGGACGCTGGACTTTACTGTTAGGAAACAGAGGACTGGAGATGACAGGATTACACCGAATCATCCACATCAGATTATCTGTGTGTGTGTGTGTGTGTGTGTGTGTGTGTGTGTGTGTGTGTGTGTGTGTGTGTGGGGGGGTTTTATAAGAGCACAGAACTGGCAGTATGTAGACAGTGTGTGTCTATGCCTTCTGTCATATTGTGATACAGTCCTGAGGCCGTGCGGATGATCGAGTGTGTGATTGTGCACTTTGTGTGTGTGTGTGTGTGTGTGTGTGTGTGTGTGTGTGTGTGTGTGTGTGTGTGTGCGTGTACAGGGTAAAGGGATGAGTTATTACCTTTTAAAAAACCACAACTTTGTTTTCTTGTGAAATCCTGACTTTCTTCCTGAAACATTAAGACTTATTTTCCTCCAAATATACCTTCTTTAAAAACCTTTCATTTATTTTTTTCCGTCCTCGCAGCGCCTCGTCATCAAAACAACAACGGCACAACAAAATACAGAAATTAACTAAAGACTCCGATGGTTTAATTACTCTGTTAATTAAAAACTAATGAGACACACACACACACACACACACACACACACACACACACACACAAAGACATCCAGCACCTCGGATGCTGGTATCCATGGAGATGTGTCTCCCTCCCCCCCCTAGCCAATTACATCTCTCCAGGAAGTTCAAAGACGACCAATGGGGGCCTCAGCTACAAGTCGGGAGTTATTTTTAACGTCCATGTGTGAGAGAGGGACAGACAGGTCAACGAGCTGACGAGGGGGTCTCCTCCTCTCCCCTCTCTCTCTCCTCTCTCTCCCCTCTCCCCCTCTCCCTCCCTCTCCTCTCTCTCCCTCTCTCCCCTCTCTCCCCCTCTCTCCCTCTCTCTCCCCTCTCTCCCTCTCCCCTCTCCCCCTCTCTCCCTCTCTCCCCTCTCCTCTCCTCCTCTCTCCCTCCCTCTCTCCCTCTCTCCCCCTCTCCCCCTCTCTCTCTCTCTCTCCCTCTCCCCTCTCCCTCTCCCCTCTCTCTCCCTCTCTCTCCTCTCCCCTCTCTCCCTCTCTCCTCTCCCTCTCTCTCTCCCTCTCCCCCTCTCTCCCTCTCTCCCCTCTCCCCCTCTCCCCCTCTCTCCTCTCCTCTCTCCCCTCTCTCCCCTCTCTCTCTCCCCTCTCTCCTCCCTCTCTCCCTCTCTCTCCTCTCCCTCTCTCCCTCTCCCCTCTCTCTCCCTCTCTCCCCCTCTCTCCCCCTCTCCTCTCTCTCCCTCTCTCTCCCCCTCTCTCCCCTCTCTCCCTCCTCCCTCTCCCTCCTCTCTCCTCTCCCTCTCCCCTCTCTCCCTCTCCCTCTCCCTCTCTCCCTCCCTCTCTCCCCTCTCCTCCTCCCTCTCCCTCTCCTCTCTCTCCCTCTCCCTCCCTCTCTCCCCTCTCTCTCTCCCCTCTCTCCTCTCCCTCCTCTCCCCCTCTCTCCCTCTCTCTCTCTCCCCCTCTCTCCCTGTCTCTCTCTCTCTCCCCTCTCTCCTCTCCCTCTCCTCTCTCTCTCCCCCTCTCCCTCCTCCCTCTCTCCCCCCTCTGGAGGAAAGATTAAGAAGTCACTAATCGGCTAATCTGAGTTAGCGAGTGTTTTTTCTCCACAGGGCGGACACAGATCACTTAACACAGAATGCCAGAACACAAAGCATTCAGGAGTAGTTTGATGGTGCATATTAATAAAATGTCTCCCATCAACAAACGTTTTAATTCTCCTGCTGGTCGTGCGTGCCCCCAGCTCTCTCCGTCTGAACAAAGAACCGGGCAAAATCTCTTCACTTTCCAAAACAAGGAGGTAGCAGGTATAATGTTAATTTAGCGTGTTAGCATGCTAATACTTGCTAATTAGCAGTAAACTAAAGTACGGCTGAGGCTGAGGATCAGCAGAGTGAGGGGAGCACGAACGATGAAGCACGTCTCATCACGTCCGTCCGGCAGCTGCTGAGACGCTTCAGTCGGGACCGAAGAGGAGGACAGACTGACAGACATTCCCGTCCGCAGAGCGCCATGGCTCTCAGACTTTTACACAGTCTTTTACCTTTAACATGAAGTCACGGCAGACACTCACACAGAATAACAACAACGACAGGGAAAAGGCTAAATATCCCACTTGCTAAAGAACTGTTAGGGGCATCATATAAGAGCTGAGAATTTGAAGGTAAAACTAGTGGTTTTGTCCAGCTGCAGTAAACATTTGTGACAGCAGCGTGCGGATCAGCTCAGGTATTCTTTCTCACATCACTGCCCAGCCGAGGCTCCACACCGCCGGGCTAAACCGAGCCTGGTTGTATCCCATCATCTTAAATAGCGGCCTGACAGCAGGTCCCGGTGATTTTCACAGCGCTGAAGTGGCCAATTTTCCCCCGTCAGCCGTCCTGCGGCTCCCAGACAGGCCGACTGAATCTGAAATACACCGAAGCAAAGCTGCAGAAAAGCTAAAAAGCTGCTCCGTCAGATGTTTCGCAGCCTGGAGACTCGTCTCTCTGCTGCTTCTGTCGACAGGAGAAAAAAACACACCTGAGAGTTTTAATCTGTGAGCAGGAAGCTGCTGGTCTGAATTATCCGGTCCTAAATCATTCACCCGCCAAGTATGTAAACACTAAAAAGAAGGTGGAAACATGCCACAAGCAATAAACGTAATTGTCCTGTTTAATGGCGATTCACTGCCAATCGGATCCCTAATTTACGCCACAGTGAGACCAGGAATGACGCACATTCACTGACATCATTAAGATGTCAACAAACTGCTAGTTATCATGCGAAGTCTACGGGCTGGTTTCTGTCGAAGGGGGGAGATAACAGGACAAGCGATCTTCAGCAAAACTATCGGTCTGCTCAAGGGACAAAAAGTGTTTCCAGCAGGAGGAACAACGGCTCCCTGTCCAAGTCTACTGAAGGAAAACCGGGGGCGCGTCCCAAGTCTCTTCCTCGATCCTCGCTGGAACCCGGAAGTCGTTCTGGTCCGCCATCTTGAAGGCCGTCCCAAAGCTCTTATTTTCGCTCCGAGGAGCGAGGAGACACGAGAGCAGCCGTGACGGAAGTCTTTTACTTATCGTTTCGTACCGGCAGATAACAGATTAAACTCGAGTGCATCTCTCCCAAGTCTTCGATTTCATTTGATCCACCATCTAGTTAAAAATCTGTTAATGGTAGGTCTGAACAACAAAAGGACCACAAACAACGTTCTTCATTTATTTCATGATCTGGGGACGCCAACCCCCGTTGTTAACCGGCTCAAAAGCTGCTCTGTGCTTTGTCTCGTAGCGGCGCTTCACGTTGCCGCTTTTGATAATCGCCACGATCTCGGGACACGTGAGACACGCTGGCTTTGAGCCGCCTGTGGGAGACCGAGCGTGTCAGAGTCCGTTCTGGATTAAAAGCTGTTTCCGCCGTCTGCTTTTCTCTCGTAGAGCTCGCCGTGTGAGAGGACGTCTCCAACTCGTCCCTGCGCTCCCTGTGTGTGTGTACCTCACTCCCTGACTCGAGTCGCTATGCTCAGATCTGATTACCGGTTTGTGAGTTTCCTGACTGAACCAGCGCCGTAAAGGCTGGAAAAGCTGCGCCGGTAGAAACAGAAACGCTCCGACAATTCTTCGATATTCTCTACAGCAGACGGGGGGGGGAGTGCGGCAGCAGCGTGACAGAGGAAACGAACGCAGCTTGGACCAAAGGTGCCCTTCGCTCAAACGTTCTGCTGTCCTCACAACTAATCTCTGTGCAGCAAACGGTTTATTTGACAATATCATGTAGTAATTATACATTATGTCAGAGTTCAGTAAATGCCCTAAATATCAGACCAAGGGGCAAAACATCATAGGCTACCTTCTGAAAAACAGGCACAAGGAAGCCCCCAATCTATTAATCACAAATACTAATTCTGTACTTTTAATACAGCACACAGACACAGCCGCACCTGCTCGGAGGATGGACCTCGTTCTTACAGCAGGTAAAAAAGCAGAAGGCCGAAATAATCAGGTGTCAGCAAAAACTGTAACTGGCCAACAGGATGTGGAAGCAACACACACACACACACACACACACTTGCATCCTCCTGTTTTACCTGACTCTCTACACGCTTGTCGACATTTATTATTTATTAATTACATTTTTTTCCGGCAGTGTGTTTGAGGCGCAGCAGAACGCACACACACACACACACACACACACACACACACACACACACACTTACAGCGTGACATTTCCTGCTGGGCGACATCTCTCAGACTAACAAGCCGATCCTCCGGCTCGGGAACAACAGCACTAACAAAGACAGATCGGCTGATGACAACACACTGAATGTCACTGTGTGTGTGTGTGTGTGTGTGTGTGTGTGTGTGTGTTGACCACAGCATGACTCACTCAGCTGTTTGGAGAAAATGACTTTTTGCTCATTTTGAGAAGATTTATTGTGTTTTCAAAAGCTTCCCTGAATGTTGCTCCACAGGCATCTTTTCATTCAAATAAAACCTGCGATGACACAGAGCTGCAGTCAGTGATTAGAAAGCGTCTTCTGCTTTCAGACCCATTTATTTGATTCACAAGAGGCTCATTCATCACGAGGCTAAACGATTCATCAGCACATCTAATCGTCTCAGAGAAGTGTAGACAGTCATACAAACAAACAGACACTTCTTATTTTTAAAGGAGATTTCGTCACCAAACATGTATATTATTATTATTATTAGATTTGGATGTGAATGCTAACTCAGCTAACTATATGGTCTAAATTACAGTAAAACAAACAAAACAAGCCAAATAAACTTCAGATTGTCAGATTATTCCTTAAAGTAACAAGCTTTCCATATATTTCAACCTCGAGTTTATGAAGATTTTCTGTTTCCTGTTTCAAACAGGTTCATTTAAGAGGTGCGTCTGTTTTTCTGGGATCGTGGTGAGATTGTACAGAACCCCTGTGGGGACAGAAGCAAGTTTCTGGTGCACACAAAGGCGGGGGGGGGCAAACAGATCTGGATTCCTGGAGCGCACCAGATCGTTTCTGTTCACGTCCTTTTAGGGGCTCGGTGACACTGACATTATCTCAAAACCGTCTTCACTGAAATGAGCTCATCTAGTTCTCCGTCTTCACAGCAGCGACAGGAAAAGTAAATCAAGCGAAATCAGAGTGAGTTTTTCCAACCAACATCCACAACGTGCAGGCCAAGATCGGGCTTTGCCCCTCGAGCTGACTTTATTATGCCCATCGGCATCAATGGGAAACTGAGTCTGTTTGGTCGACTGTAAACAGACGCACCGATCCGACTTTCTGTGCTCTTTCTCACCAAATGTATAATCTGTAAAGCTGCGGCGTCTCAGTGGACCAGCGGTTAAGACATGTACCACGAGGGACCATCGCTGCCTCTCAGTTTCATGTCTGACTCTAGAATATAACTGCATTAAAGGCTGCAAACATTCCTAAAAAGACATCTGTGACTATAACTTCCCTCCTCATAAAACCAACACATTTGCATTGATATTTAAACTACAGTTCAGCCAAAAGTTCATTTTTAGTAAGAAGTAAAATCAGCTCTCTGTTTCTAACTGTCCTCTCCGTCATCACGCTTTGTTAAACGTGCAGTAAAACATTTTCATCTAGTTTTAGAAAAGCTGTGTGATTTGATCTTTGGTAATGTTAGCTAACCACGAATAAATAAAATCATGTCAACACACGCAGGAAGTGATGGCGTAGCATCAGCTGTGCCTTCAACCTGCAATAGCTGATATTTCTTATTTTCAGCAGAACCGAGTACTGCATGTAAAGTCAATGGGACGATGTAAACGCGTGCAGATTCATTCTATGTGGCACAAATTTACGTTACAGTGAAAAAAGAGAGCCGCGATCACGTTACAGCATCATGAACACACTGAACACAGTCTGTACCTGCTTTCATAGCTGCAACGACTCTGAAGTAGCATCCTTAATCTGCACAAATTGACTGTATACCTCACACACACCCACACACACACACGCCCTCCCGGTCAAATTGACTGCAGTCCAGAGCAGCCGAGCGAAGAGCCGAGAACACATCAGATCTGAGCTCCATTAATTTGTCCTTCCAATAACGTCAGGCACACCGCCAGCTCTTAAATACTCAACACACAAGAGCTTCTGCCTGTGTGTGTGCTGATATCTGTCTGCACACGCCCACACACTCACTAACGCACAAACATAATAAAGGCCACACATGGGCAGGCAGGTAGGCACGGAGCAGGAATAATAAACTGCCAAGCACGCACGCACACACACACACACACACACACACACACTGGCAGTGTGTTGACGTGTCTCACCTGCAGGCTGCAGAGCTGCTGCAGTTCTTAATGCAGAAACAGGCGAGACAGTGTCACATACTGAGCAGGACCAATCCAATCAAGCAGTGCTTTCAGAAGCCAGCGTTTCAGCTGAAATACATCTTTATTTGTCTGCTGCATCACTGCTAACTAATACTTAGTGTCTTTATAGAGAGTGTGGAGGTGGTGGACGGACACGTAGCATGTCAGATCGCATGCTATTAATGGTCACTTTTCTTTTTAACCATACCGTAGCTGCACAGGCAGAACTGCAAAACAAAGGATTTGACAGAACTTGCCATAATCTAGGGTTTTGGAGAAATTGATTTCAAAAGATACCCCCACGGAGGGCTCCAGCAATCAGAATCTGGCAACGCTGTGCACTGGCCAATCACATACATGCAGCACACATTCCCGGCAGATTGCTTTGTAACAGTATAATTCTGATGTTCACCTCGCGGCTGTCACCACGGGGGATACAATGGCTTTGGCCTTGATAACTTTTTGAAAATTGGATCTTAAGTCTGGACCTGCAAAGACCTTGAACTTGAAGTTCCCATCTGAACCTACACTGTAAGTTTTCTTTTGTGCGCATTTTTGATATCTTGTTCAGTCTTGTTTCCTGTCAGAGCGCAGCAGCGTCTGAAACCCAGCACCCACTTCACTTCTCCAAAAAACCAACAACACCCAGCACCAGGTAAACTGTGCTCCTCTGAGTCCTGACCTGCCTGCTTCTATCTGATCCTCCATATCAGAACTCTGCAGGCGGATGTCTGTCTGCCTCCACCTCCATCACTTCATCTCTCCACTCCAGTCCCCGTATCAGTCCCCTCTGCTCCGCGGCAACACGCTCTGCTTCACTGCCAGCAGTATGAGCAGGCGCTCGTCCACTGAACAGTCCGATCCCCCCGCTGAGCATGCTGGGATGCCGTGGCTGCCGTGGCAACCGAAAGATAGAAGGAAAGAATCTGGGAGGAAGGGATCGAAGAAAGAAGAAGGGAGAAACCAATGATGAAGGTGAAATGGCTGGACAGAAAAAAGTAAAAAGTAATATATATAATAATATAAAGTAATATACATATATATACATATATATATATATGTATATATATTAGAAAATATGAAGGAAGCACTAGTAGAGGAGGAAGGGGAGGAAAGGAAGTAAAGAAAGACAGAGGGAGGGAAGGATACAGGATGAAGGGATGAGACACAGATGAGACGGCGACACTCAGTCTAAACCTGCAGGAAATCTGATTTACAGAGATCTGACGACACAGCAGGACACACACACAGGGGCTCTCTCCCGTTGGTTAATCCGCTCTCGGTCTCCCCTCTCTGGGATTAGAGGTTCGCCGGAGGCCCCGTGGAGATCAGGAGGAACATTCAGCACACACCTCCTCACCTACATACGTGTCTCCCAGAGCGAGCCGCAGGCTTCAGATCAGGGGCTGTTAAGGCTGTTTTAATTGATCAGCGTCAGTTATAAAACCTGATCTATTTCTAATTATTGGTTTTTTTTATAACCAACTGCACTCCGTTCAAACACAGAAAGCTCAAACTGCTTGAGTCACGGAGTGGTACAAAGAAATAGACGTGTACTTAATAGGGTCTGAGGACAGAGGGCGTCATATGCTGCACAGCTTCAAAATAAAACTTGACTATTTGTTGGCATTTTACTAACAAATACCCAGTCTGTGAAGCTCTGCAGGGACCTAAAACTGAGCCCAACCCCGAGCCCCGACCACAAACAGGACCCAAGACCTGAAGCTATATTGTTGCTTTACTGACAGTTAGCTCGCCAGGCTAGGCTATCTCTCCCTTCCCAACGGGCCCTGCATATCTACGTCCAGCACATGACAATGATTAACACTGTCAGAGAGAGAAAGAGAATGTGTCTTGATAAATGATGATTTCAAAACAACCAACCCCGATTCCGGCCCGAGACCAAAGTTTTATGCAACAAAGTGGCCCCCATCAGGTCCGGGTAAGGTACCAGATACCACACTGAGAACCAGTGAAGTGAACAGGGATGCTGTGTCAACTGTGTCTCTATCAGCAACATTTGGCCAGTGCCTCACACCTCCAAACTGCATCTGACGAAGAACAGGTGTCCAAACCTTCCCACTACAAAACGTCAACGCTGGCGCACAGTAGCTCATACGGTGAGATCACCACCATCGACCATCACCACCTCAGTAACCAAACTCGCTTTCCACCAACTCCAAAGCACCTTGTTTACATGTTAGCTAGGCTAGCACTTTCCCCTGCTTCAGAGTTCATTTGATTTAAAGGTTCTGTATATGAGATTCTGAACATTAATATAGCAGCAACCAACTATTTGCTATGTAAAGATATAGTGGAGTAATGGCGTCCTGGGCAGAGGACGACGTCACACCCCCTCCATGAGCGTTGTCATCCGACCTTCTCAGGTCTTTGTTTTGGTAGCCGGTCCGGCCGCACGTGCATGTTAGTGCATGTGAGTGTCTTCCTGTGAAAGTGCTGGCTGTGAGCAGAGCGATATAACTGCTGTTTCTTTTCTCATCTAACTCGGCGAATTAAGGGTTTATTTCGACCAAACCAGAGCTGGTGATTGTTGGAACAGCGGAAAGACTAACCAAGACGGTTTTGGCGAGTTTTATTTTGTTTCTGTCCAGTTTGAATGAAGTGTGTGTGTGTGTACAATGATCTGCAAGGTAAAATCACTGTTTTTCTCAATAGAGTCTGGTGTGCCGTAGCACCCATTTGCTTTTGTCTGAGCTGCTGGTGCTCTAGTGTGACATTTAGTGGCAGTGAATGTCACATACAGCTCCTTTAAATTAGGAATAAATTACTTCAGTTGTGGCCTTTGAATCACATGAACCTTCATCCGGCGACCTGGCATTCTGGACAGTTTTATATGTAGCAAACCTTCCTGTAATGTGCGGTATGATAACAAGTTAGCAGAAAGTTTAAATGGGTGACTGCCCTTTTTATCTGTGATGTGATATCTGGATCTGCCAAACAGCTGATTGAACATGTGATCACACACTACAAGAATTGCATCGGTGAGTTTCGGTGGAGGAGGCTTGGTTTGGGATGGGTTTACCCAGAGATGACACTGCGCACTTTAAAACTTATTTAGTGGAAACTCAAAACTGGATTAAGTCTTGTTTGCATTAAGTCAAAATACAGGTCCAGGCTTTCAACTACACCCCCGGACTGCAGCACGATGGGCGAGCGCATCCATCTCATTATACACGGTGAGTTCAAATGAACATCAGTGTGCTTTAGCACAGTAGTAAGTGTAAACTGAAATGTTCGTTCATAACGATTCATTAAAATCAGTGTCTGTCATTAGAAAAGTATCCACTAGTAAAGAAACTTGAAATGGCTGGGGTCATGAACATTTTCGGGCCTAAAATTGGGTTCCTGTGCCAAAAAAGGTTAGGCCTATCAGAACCAACCCCGTTCCAGTCTAGCTCAGCTAGGCATTAAACGTGCTGAAGCGATCTCTGTAAAGTATGCAAACGGATATCCATCTGAAACATCGGACTCTGGAGAACAGGCAGAAATGTTTCCAATAAATGTGCCGTCCATCTTGGTTTGTTAACTTTTGGCTGCTGCCTGAATCTCATGGCTAAACAGAAAATGAATTTCCAAAAAGTTTACCCTCTACAGACTTCAGCTCCGTGCATGACAAAATTACAAATGCAAATTGATACACAGCAGATCAATGTCACTGAACACTAAACAGCGCTTTTGATGAAATCCAAAATCTTCATTTTAATTCTGCAGACCAATATCAGAGTATTTCTCTCTGGACGGTGTCAAGAGAGCAGATGAAGCCGACTGATGTATTTTAGGTTTAAGAGAAAAATCAAGTCCTGTCAGAACCAATCATTCATTTTAAAGAATCAAATCTACCGGCTGGCAAAGGCATTTAAAGATGGTGAAAAACCCCTGAACAGCAGAGATACCTGAGACTTTAACTCACGGCAGAGGAGACAGTTTGGTGGAACAGTTGATCATTTCTTGCTGTTTAACAAGAAAACAGAGTTTTTTGGCTTCTTTGTCCCAGAGGCGTCTGAGGCGAGGACACAGTAAAGCCTCCCACCTGTGTGTGCTGTCTGCTGGCTCCCTGGTTTTGGGTCGTGTTCAGACAAGTTAACCTGGGAATTTCTCCATCTCGGCTCCGGTACAACTCACCATCTGGCAGATTAGCTGTTAAAACTCAGTGAAGTGAAGTTAAGCGGTGCTGGCAGCCTCACAGCTGCATACTTTACATTTAAAGGAGCACGGGAAAAGACTTTTTTAGAAGTTTTTAATTTGCATTTTTCATAGAAATGTTGAGACAGTTTAATCAGGCCAAACACTGCAGCTGCACATGCACACACACATTCATGCGATAATAGTCCCATAATTTTCCCATTGTGTTTTTCAATGTTTTCCAAAGTCATCGACGAACATTTAAGTAAATAAACATTCAGATCAGAAACAATATGCGTGATGGTAAAACCAGAGAAAGTAAGTATGAAGACAATTTCCCTTTTTTCACTGTACAACAATCAGACAAGTAAGATGTTGCTGCGAAATGACAGCAAAAAAGCCAAGTAAATCTGACTTCCAGAAACACAACTCAGCCCATCTTTAATCAGTCTTTAGATGCGCCCGAACTGGACCAGACCAAAGCTACAACTTAACCTTTACAGATGGTTCATTACATTTTGGCCCAATTAGGTCCACAATCCAAATGCCTTCAGTAACCATAGCAGAGAGTGATTACAGGTGTCCTACTTGTAGCACAAAATGAAAATGCTGCACAAACAATATGAAGGGTCCAAGTAAGAACTGGTTATTTGCAGGTCAAGAACCATCTAGCTGTCTAGGTTGAAACTGGGCCAAGGATTTGAGCCCACATGAAGCAAAGAGTGAGATGAAAAGAGGTTTTTGTTGAACATACCTGGTGAGGACGGACAGTCACGGGGAGGACGCACACATGGAAAAAGAGAGAGAGAGTCATATTAGTTCACAGTGCAGCTCAAACACTTAAAGTCAAGAGACCAAACAAATGGAAAAACTGAAAAAATTGTCACCCAGTCCAGACCCAAATGGCAGCACAATAATGATACACAAACCAACATAGAGAGATGCATCCACGCGAGCTGAAAATGTTTCTACCTGGGCAAAAAATCTGCACTTATCCCGGGGTTTCACTGATCTACTTCGTACACGTACAGAGACAAGAGGAAAAAGGAAAGAGACGGGAGGGAAGTAACAGAAAGAACTTGAGTTTCTGATGAGTTCTGACATCAGTCAGAGGATGAGCTGAACAAACACACACAGAAACGGTCGGTGCGTACATTCCTAGATAGCAAACAGCTATCGTCTGTACATTTGGTACATTGGATGTTTGGGGTGAATAAAAAGAGGTAAATCAAAAAAGAATAATATTAGCGGAGGTGTCTGATAAAACTGTTGGTTAAGTAACTACGAACATCATTCCCAACAACTTTGGAAGTGGGAGGTAACTTAATTGTCTTCTTTGTAAGACAATTGAAATTTTGAAAATGTGCAGGTCCAAGTGCATACGCGGAGTTAATTTAGATCAAACCCCAACACCTTTATTCTTCACAGTCGAAAGCTAGTATATGATGTGTTGTGGGGAACTACTGTACCAGCAGGTGGCAGCAGTGTCAAAACAGCATTGAACTAAAGGCCCAGCAAAAATTTTACAAATGCACTAACGGGTGCTCTACTGGACAAGAATTTAGGATTTCGACAAATTTTGTTAAGCGCTGTCTATGCCACGGCCTCTCATGAGTGCAGAGTCTAAAATACAACCTAGATAAATAACGACAATTACTGTCTGACCCAACTTGACCAAAAATTCGGAATATTTCTCCGGCTAATTCGAGATCCAGAAAGGACGGCAACAGTTTTCCCTAAACGAAGGAAAAGTTTATCATCAGAGAGCCATGTTGCAATAAATATCTGTCCGGCACTCGAGATATTATCTATTTTTGTTTTTTTTAAACTTATCAATGCACCATCGTCTGCATAGAGACAGAGATCACATGAGTGGGCAGATTTAAAATCATTAACAATAATAATTAAAATAATAATGGCCCCAATACGCTGCCTTGGGAGACACCGCAAATTATGGATTTTAATTTTAATTTTTTTACATTTTTGCCCCATTAGTGCTACGAATCTAAGAATAGAAAAGTTGTCTCTCCAGTTGTCATCAATTCATCTTGTTTTCTGGTGTGCAATGAGCAGCAGTCGTTTTTAAAATGAGGTCAGAGATGATCATTACAGGACAGATTGGACTGTCAGGAAGCAGTTTAGGCTCTAAACACCTGAACAGCTGCACCGCCGACCTCAAACCTACACAAACCACTGCTGCTATTAATAAAGAAACAGGTCAACAGACCCCAACCGAACAGAGTTTACGTCTGAATACACCGAGGTACTGAGTTACAGCCTCAAACTGTCAGAATACATTTATACAGAACATCACATTATCAGGTTTGATTGGCAGCTCAACATTTGGAAATAGTTTGAGTTCAGAGGGTTTTAGATAGAGGATGGATCTGCAAAGTGTGTGTGTGTTTTAAGACAAACACACACTCTCAAACACACCCACACACATACATAAGATGTTTAAATGTATGCAGCTGGTGTTTCTGCAGGCTGTCAGAGCTGAATGTCTCTCTGACAGCTACAACACTGAAACACTCAGATACAGCAGCCGTGACTGACTGTGTGTGTGTGTGTGTGTGTGTTTGTGTCTGTAAGACAAAGAGTGTGTACAAGTTTCTCTAAAATTTGTGCAAAAAAGATTTCTATTCACTTGCCTTATTTCAACTGCAAGAAAAATGTTTAAAAAAAGGCTGGAAATGTAAATGTTAAAATGAACTACATCACGGTACATGGTTCAATATCCAAAACAGAGAGCCGACTCCCAGACATGATGGGAAACCGACACGACGACGAACAGCCATTACAGCTGTAGTGTGTGTGTGTGTGTGTGTGTGTGTGAATAAAACTACAAGATGAATGAATAATGGAGAGTCAGTCTGTGTGCCCCTTCTGTAAAACTCTCTAAACTGAAATATGTAGGGCTGTTGATATTTCAAACTCCACCGCTGTGCTGTGTTCGGGCCGACCACACAATACAATCCAAACGCTCCGTGCCAATGTGATCAGCTGAAGAGTCTCCGGGAGGACAGGAGGACGTAGGTTAGTTGATCCATTGTCTTTTTGATGGAGGACTGGCGGATTTCCAATTTACCAAGATCCATTTTTCCGCTCAGTAGGCTTCTGGTAAGTAGAATAGAGCTGCAACGATTAGTCGCTTGGCAGAAAATTAATCAGCAACAACACTCGGTGGCCTCCCAGAGTCCGTACCTTCCGGATGTTTCTATTCTCAGAAGTTTCTATCTTTGGGTGCAGGAAACCTGCCTTTGTAAGTTTTTGGCACACAGGTGGGATGTTATTGAGCTTTTAAGAGTGTTTGACGGTTTTACTGCACCCTGTTTGCTCTTGAAAATATATTGACTTGGGACATGGTCTCCTGTGTGGTAGGGGTTGTTGCACTGTGAAAACAATCAGGGCTAATATTTAAAACAAGTCCAGTGCTTTATAAAAAAAAAATATCAACGACATATCAGACTTTGTCAAGAATAAAATGATGAAGGAAGTTTTCAGATTGATTTCAGTGAAAAAGAACAAACCCAAATAAAGAATCGATACTGTGGTCAGCTGGTTCCTGTCCTGACTCTTTTATATTTGAAGAACACACTTCATCTAAAGTGTCTCAGTGTCAATATGAGCTGACTGGTGGCGGCGCTCCACTGACGGTGAACAGGAGCTGGCAGTCAGACTCAGTCAGCTTTTACAGCCATTTTCCCATTTTCTGCTCCATCACTGCCAACACAAAAACCTCAGTGACAGAACGAGCTCCACTCCCACAGCTCGCTCTCTCTCTTTGTTCATCAGCTGAGGAGGATTTCATGCTCTCGTTTCCTTTGCACAGATGTTCGAGCTTATTTTCCTCAAAACAACAAAATCCACTCTGCATTTCTGATTCTAACTGCAGTTAATGAACATTAGAAGGGAATAATAAAGTCTTCAAAATGTGGAAGCAGTTATTATTTCGGTGTTTCACCGAAGCTCGAATGCCAAAAAAAAAAATCAAAGGAAGACTTCGCTTGAACCAAAGGAGCAACCAGACAACAGAATTCACCTCATATCAAAAACGTTTAGGTCGGAAAAGAGGTCAGAGATAATGATCTTCTCAGTTTTACTGTCTGACTCGTCTCGTAACGAGTGTCATGGTTAAGCTCTTAAGATACTCGTACTATGATTTAATACGCTGCACCTTCTGTACCTGACAGTCCAGTTTGACTCCAGACAGTCATAGAGACCCCAAATGTAGTTCCTGGGGCCCCGTGAGGCTCAGGAAAACACGTACAAAGCAGTTTTTACATGCGTTTGGTCCAAAAGGTTCTTCAGGTTGAAGGGCGTTAGTGAAGGGAACTTTCTGATTTGGGGGACGCTTCGTTTTTTTCTTTCAAGTCAACCTGAAAATGGATTTTCAATCATGAACAAACAAAAAACATAAAACCACTTTTAGACGTATTTGTGGAAACAGCGTCTAAACCGCAAGCCTCCGAATGGCCGTTTCCCATGGCAACGCTTGACTGACAACTGAGAGCATGTGTTGCTAGGAGACGCACTGTCAGCTTCTGCGGCGGTGACTGACTGACTGAGAACGTCAGACCGTACTTCCTTCCGTACTACAGTCAACGTTTGGGAGGGCCGCCGAGCTAAGTTTATATTCCATTTAGAAAGCGGAAGCTAGCTAGCCTAGCCTGCTAGCATTAGCACTGATTCCCACTTGAACTTTTATTTCAACCTGCTGAGTCATCAGCAGCTCTCACACACTCAGTGTTGTGTTCATAAGGCATTATACGGGGCTAGCGTTAGCTGTCGGAGCTGAAGCTGACACACACACACACACACACACACACACATCCAACACGGCTCTGCATTCATAACATTATGAAACAGCTATTAACTGCAATCTAAACATCAGCTTGTCCGTCTGTTTGTTTGTGTTTGTGTGTGTGTGTGTGTGTGTGTGTGTGTGTGTGTGTGTGTGTGTGTGTGTGTGTGTGTGCGCGTGCTCGTGTGTGTGTTGATGGCCTGTCGTCTGGTTTTTGCTGCCTCATTTCAGATAAATAGACACATCAGACAGACAATTAACTCTGATGGAGAGAGATAGGCGGTAAATTAGAAAATACAAACTAAAAATAAAACATTGATTAGAAACAAAGGCGAGGATGAGACGGAGGGAGGGAGGAGGAATGAGAAGAAAAAGGGGTGAAGAAGATGACGGAGGAAGAGGAGCAGACGGCAGAGCCCCAGACAGACCAGTATTCTGACATTAATGGAGCGTTACGCAGCATTTTCCACGGGTCTCGCTGTAATCGCTTCGTTTCTGGTTTGTTTGGGATAAACACATGAGGAAGAAGGAATTCTGGGAAGCGATCCCAGACGAAACTTGGGATGCTGCTTTGGAAATAATCAACAGACTGGACTCACGCTTGACTCCGTCTGACTGGACGTTTGAACAGCTGTCTTTGGGGGTTCCAGTCGACGATCAGCCACAACCGCTGAACATTAATAACGACCTGATGTCGTCTATGAATCTCCGGAAAATAAAGTTTTATTCCACCTTTATAGTCTTAAGTGTTCCTGATAGAACTTGAAGGGATTTATTCATTTATTGCACATTTTTATCGTAATGATTATTATTGACGGTGTCGTCCCTCATTCGTGCAGGAGCGCTCCATCGTAGAAAAGGTTTCAGTCGTAGTCGTCTGGACGCTGTTTTCAGAATCAAGACGTTTCGGCTCCCATCCGGAAGTCATTCTCCATTGTGAAAAAATGGGACGGGAACTCAGAAATTTAAGCTACTCTGTGTTACATAAGCCCCGCCCTCAGGAAGGAGTCTACCTGAGTATCTGTTGATTAGCTAGTTTCACCTGAAACTGACCTAATAGTTTCCATGATGGCCCAGTAATCAGTAATCAGGCCTGTTGTTCTCTGGCTGCACCTCCTTCATCACTGTTAAGCACCTGATTAGCATGTGATTGGCTTGACCACGGTGTTAACACACTGTGGTAAACTTTGGGCAGGTTGAATCTCAGACCACCATTTCTGTTCAAAGAGGGGGTTTCTTTTTTCACAAAAATGGCTTCTTTGACTCCTCTTTCAAACCAACTCTTCTCTCTACTTAGACTCTTCACCTCGCTGTCTTCAAACGTGCGGTTTGTAGCTTTCAGATGCAAACGCACGGCGCTCTGCGATCCCAGAAGGTCAGTTTCAGGTGAAACTAGCTATTAACAGATACTCAGGTAGACTCCTTCCGACAGTTAACTGAGTTGTGTGGTGTTTTGAGCCTCACTGGCTGCTGACTTTTAGTCAGAAAGCTCTTCTAACCAAATATTTCTGCAGGTCATTTGCCCTTAAATTTGGAAGACGAGCGTTTCATATTTCTTTCCTCGACCGCTGTTGAGATTTCTCTCTTATTTGCTGTTATGTTTTCTATATTTTCATTGTTTTCTTTTATTTAATTTGAAATAACAGTGGAAATTGTTTTCTTTTAAAATACCAACTAATTAATTAAAAAGATACGCAGCTTTGTTGTGTTACATCAGGAAAATGAAACTGCATGCTAGTTTTACTAAGATGTTTGTTTTTTTATTATGATCCCATCAGCAACTACAGAGAGAGTTCCACTTTGCTAGACAAAGAACTCGGAAAATGTTCATTTCTGTTCATTTATTTTTTAGAAAATGACTCTTTTTAATGAGAAAATAATATTCTCCCTTAAGCAAAATAACAATATGCCCTGAGAACTTGTTTTTCTCTTAAAAAGGAAGCCGAAGAATAAGTTTGGGACTTTGGGAAATGCGTGTGTGTGTGTGTGTGTGTGTGTGTGCGTCTGCCCAAATTAATCCCCCCTCCGGCCGCCAAATTAGATAAGCACCAATCAGATCTACCCACAATCCCCCACGGCTGGGCTGCTCCAAATGAATGCTGGGTAAATGAAGGACAGAAAGTCAACACCCACACACACCAACTTCATCTGCATGATCCCAATTTTAATCAGGTGTGTGTGTGTGTGTGTGTGCGTCTGCCCAAATTAATCCCCCTCCGCCGCCAAATTAGATAAGCACCAATCAGATCTACCCACAATCCCCCACGGCTGGGCTGCTCCAAATGAATGCTGGGTAAATGAAGGACAGAAAGTCAACACCCACACACACCAACTTCATCTGCATGATCCCAATTTTAATCAGGTGTGTGTGTGTGTGTGTGTGTGTTTCCTTTGAAGAAAACATCTAAATCTAATCAGACTTTGGGCCGCTGCAGGCCGACTTTCTTCCACTCTCAAACTAACTTTTATTTAAAAGCAGAACATTCCCGCAGTCATATTTACTCTAAACTCTCCGAGGACATTTTTTTTTTTACCCGATTTTTTAAATGAACCTCTGAACGGCAGACAGAGCCGGAGGAGAGCTCTTTTCTCTTTATTTTTACTTTATCTGTTCAAATTTGAAAACAAAAGCTCGAAGGATCGGAGCTCTCGGGCAGAAAACATGAACATCTTTCTGTTTCATTTTCTATTTTTGTTTCAGTAGACTCAAATGATTCACGCTTTTATCTTTCAGTGCAGACACAAACAATAATGGAAAACAATCACTGATTAAAAGGACTGAAATTAAACTGAGGGTCTGTTGGAGATACAAATCAGTCCCCTCATTAATCAATTTAACACGGCCCAACATGCTTTTAAATGTCAGTATCTTCCAGGATTCAAATAAATAAAGGCTACATACTTGCAGACAAACTCAAGTGACGCATGTTTCTCTCCTCTCCTCTCGAACAGAACAATAAATAATAATATAATGGCGTTTTTATGACGCAGCAGCTGACGGGACCGGAGCGCGACAGCAGCCTCTTCATGCCGTCACTCCGGTTTCTCTTCACTGTTTCAGTTTGCTGTAAATGTCAGAATGATTTTCCATCTGAAGGGATGTTCGGCCGTCCGACGGGGTCACAAAAAAAAGAACAAAAAACTACTTACAGCTGAACTTTAAGGTCCTTTCAGATTGGAACTTGGATGCTTTTAAAGGAGACCTCTAATGCTCATTTCCAGCTCTGTATTTTTATTCTGGGATTCCACGAGAGAAGCTTTGCATGATTCAAAAAAAATCCCTATTTATCTCAGACCCTCAGTTCGTCCCGTGTGTCAAACAAGCTGTTAGCTCCTGTCTCTTTAAGGCCCGCCTCTCTAAAAGCCCACTTCCTTCTGATTGGCCAACTTCCCGGAAGCCTGCCGAGGGGCAGCGAGCCGCCGTGTAGCTGGTGCGCTGGGCGGCGATGACAGCTGCGGTAGGTTAGCTTGGAAGTTAGCGATGTGCGGCACTGAACTGGATGAATTTACTGTTTATCGGACCACAAATGAGACGAGAATTAGTTTGGAAAAACGAGTGTTTCTCACTGCTTACTGTACGAAAACACAACTTTTAGAACTTTATTCACTGACTTTGGTGAAACTGAATCATATTTTGTGGCTCTGCCTCAACTCAACGTGAGTTTCCCGATGGACAAATAGCTTTAAAGTAGCAGCTAACTGTAATGTCAGCTGCCGATAGCCACGCAGCTAGCGGTCCTCTCAGCTTAGCTGACGCCGCCCGCTCCGCGCAGGAGCGTTGTTTACGCCGCTAGCACCGGAGCTTCGGACCGCCGGGAGGAGGAGCCTCTGAGCTCCCAGTCCCAGCTAGAGTCAGCTAGCTAATGGCACTAGCTGCACGGCTAACGGAGTGAACTGACCTCAGCTCCGCACGAAAGTAAAAAGAAACCGTTGGAAACCAGCGTTCAGGGCAGCCTGAAGCCTGAGCTTTCTGCTCACCGGGTTTACTCTTACATACCTCATTATTTGAAATATAAAAATATATGACAGAAAATAAGCAAAAGCATAACAGGTCCCAGAACAAACAACAACACCACGACTCGTCATTTAATTGGATATTTTAGGAGATTTTCATTTTTTTTTTAAACTGAATGTGATGAAAGATTATAGTCTCTCTCTCTCTCACACACACACACACACACACACACACACACACCTGACAGGAAGGTGTGTATAAATTATTGATCCGAGGCCTGAGGGTGATTCAGCATGAATAATACAATAATAGAGAGTCACAGTGTTAGCCCTGTTAGCCTGGCCCCATCGCAGCTAGCTGCCCTGGGCTAAACATGAAAGACTGCCAGTGAAAACCGCTAACCGCTAACGCTAAAGAAGTTAAATGATTAAACTGGTGGATCAACGCAGCGCTGCAGGCTGGAGGAAGAAACAGGAAGGATTTGATGAAATCCGAATGATGTCGTCCTGTGGGATTGAAGGCTTCACGTCCGTGTACGTACCTTACTCTTACTTCATTCAATTAAAATCAAACGACGTTGTGCAGCTTCCAAAGCTTTTGTTACCTCTGAGCAATGAAAAGAGACAACAAAAGATGATTTCAATTTCCAAAACTAACCTGAAATCGCACATAAGCCTCCATTATCTCTTTAAGCCACGTTTTTGTAATCTATTCCATAAACAGTACGCTATTGAGTAACGAAAAGCCATATTTACTACATACTTCATGATCAATATGATTAATACATGGTAGAAATTGCACAATATATACAAACATATATATATACACACACACACACATACATACATATATATATATATATATACATATATATATATATATATATATATATATATATATATATATATACATATATATATATATATATATATATATATATATACACATATATATATATATATATATATATATATATATATATATATATACATATATATATATATATATATATATATATATATATATATATATATATATATATATATATATATACATATATATATATATATATATATATATATATATACACACACACACATATACATATATATCTTTTAGACTCAATTTACTGTATTTTATTTTCATTTTATTCTTATTTTTAGATCTTGTGTCTGTATTTATTCCAAGATTTAAAATAAATAAATAAATAAATGTTATCTGACAATCTTTGAAGTTGAAGGGGGAAATAAAGTTTTAGCTGTTTTTCCCGAGAAAAGTGTGAACATTTTTTTTTTTTTTAGTTTAAAGACAGAAATTTCCTCCAGCGAGCGTTTCGCTCGGTTCAGATTCTGTTTGAGGACAAAAAGTTTCAGCGGATCCAGTTTGTGATGCGACTTCGGGGGAAAAACATCTTGTGTCTTTTTATGAGGATTAAAGAGAAAAAATGTCACGGTTAAGTGTTTTACTCGTGTCGTTGTTTATGCTCCGAGTTTGTTTGGACCCCGGAGACACCGAGTGTGTGTGTGTGTGTGTGTGTGTGTGTGTGTGTGTGTGTGTGTGTGTGTGTGTGTGTGTGCGATATTTGTCCAACACTTCAATCAACGTGGAGACAAAGAAAGATTAAAAAAGCTTAATGATGGCACACAATGACTCAGCACAAAACACAGACAGACAAAACAGCAAGTCACATGACCCAGACCACCTAGCAACCACCTGGCAACTCCATAGCAACCGCGGACGATCACCTGGGAGCCAAGAGCAACAAGAGGGGAGTAAGACAGGATGAAGAGGAAGAAGAGAGGAGGAGGATGAAAGGGAAGAGGACAAGAGAGAGGAAGAGTGAAGACACAAAGGTGGGGGAGAAGAGGGAAACAAGGAGGTAAAAAAAAATGGAGGAGGAATGGGAGGAAGAAAAAGAGGAGAAGCAGAAGAAGAGGGAGAAGAGAATAGATGAGGAGGATGAGAGGAAGAGGAAGAAGAGGAGGAGGAAGAGGAGGAGGGAGAAGAAGAGCTCTGCTACCAAACTCCTGCTCTGTGGTTAAGGTTTGGTTAGACTAGGAATGAACATCCGTCACATGCTTTGTTGACCCACCATCCACCAACCAACCATCCACCAACCATCCACCCAAACATCCACCATCCACCCAACCATCCACCATCCTCCCAACTATAAACCCATCCACCCAACCATCCACCCAAACATCCACCAACCATCCACCCACCATCCACCCATCCTCCCACCATCCACCCAACCATCCATCCATCATCCATCCTCCCAACTATAAACCCATCCACCCAACCATCCACCCAAACATCCACCATCCACCAACCATCCACCCAAACATCCACCATCCACCCAAATCCATCCATCCACCACCATCCACCCACCATCCACCCAAACATCCACCCATCCACCAACCATCCACCCAAACATCCTCCCACCAACCATCCACCCACCATCCACCATCCATCCACCCAACCATCCTCCCAACTATAAACCCAACCACCCAACCATCCTCCCACCATCCACCCAACCATCCACCCAACCATCCACCCACCAACATCCATCCACCCAACCACCCACCATCCACCAACCATCCACCCATCCATCCACCCAACCATCCATCCACCATCCATCCACCCACCATCCACCCACCATCCACCATCCACCCAAATCCATCCATCCCAACTATAAACCCAACCACCCAACCATCCTCCCACCATCCACCCAACCATCCATCCACCCAACCATCCTCCCAACTATAAACCCAACCACCCAACCATCCTCCCACCATCCACCCATCCATCCATCCACCCAACCATCCTCCCAACTATAAACCCAACCACCCAACCATCCATCCACCATCCACCCATCCATCCATCCACCCAACCATCCACCCAACCATCCATCCACCCAAACATCCACCCAAACATCCACCCATCCTCCCACCATCCACCCAACCATCCACCCAACCACCCAAACATCCACCCAAACATCCACCCATCCTCCCACCATCCACCCAACCATCCACCCATCCATCCATCCTCCCAACCATCCACCCAACCATCCACCCACCATCCACCCAACCACCCACCATCCACCCAACCATCCATCCACCCAAACATCCTCCCAACCATCCATCCACCATCCATCCACACAAACATCCTCCCAACCATCCACTACCCAACCATCCATCCTCCCAACTATAAACCCAACCATCCATCCACCCAACCACCCACCATCCACCCAACCATCCATCCACCCACCATCCACCAAACCATCCATCCATCCACCCAACCATCCATCCACCCAAACATCCACCCAACCATCCATCCTCCCACCATCCACCCAACCATCCTCCCACCATCCACCCAACCATCCATCCTCCCAACTATAAACCCAACCACCCAACCATCCATCCACCCAAACATCCTCCCATCCATCCACCCACCATCCATCCATCCATCCACCCAACCATCCATCCTCCCACCATCCATCCTCCCACCATCCTCCCACCATCCACCCAACCATCCACCCAACCATCCTCCCACCATCCACCCACCATCCATCCATCCATCCACCCAACCATCCATCCACCCAAACATCCACCCAACCATCCATCCTCCCACCATCCTCCCACCATCCACCCAACCATCCACCCAACCATCCACCCTAACAGAAGCTAACGTCACGTCCTCCTTCCTGACAGAGTCATAATTCACACGAGATGCCTTCAGGTGTTTGAACAGACTAACCGGTGCTGGTGATGCTGTCATTGTAAATTAGAAACGGAGCACAATAGTTCAGAAAGTAGTGCCAACCAGGGCCACGCCCGTGGAGGACACTGTGAAGACACTGAGGTCGTGTCCTCTGGACGGTTTCTGTGAAGTCGTGGGATTCAGCGACCTGAGGGGTTTGTTGGGGGAACATATCTGACTACTTTTAAGGATTCAGTATTTCCCGTGTGGAGAAGGCTTCGAAACAACATTCAGACCTTCATGTTTGCTTAATACATCAAATATAAAACAAAATCCAAACAATCGAACATTTTTAGAGACTGTATTTCTTCATTATTGGTATCTAATCTGAAGTTTCAGGCTGCGGGGGGACGAGGGCCCTGCTGCTAACTGGTCTCCGAGTCTGAACCAAACATGGAGGAGCAGCATTTCTGCTACAGAGCTGGTTCGAACTTCCGGAAGAGACCGCAGACTTGCTCAGCCTTTAACCGAATGGAAGAACTCCCCACTGTCTGTAACTGAACTTGAAAATTCGCCTTCATTTCCCACAATGCTCTCACGCCTTGACCTACATGTACTGCGTTATGTAAAGTACTCTGAACTGCCACTGTGTATGATAATGTGCTGCATAAATAACTCTGAGAGCTCTGAACTCTGAACAAAGTCCCTAAAAAGCTGTCAGGAAATAAGCCCTCGTCTGTGTGTGTGTGTGTGTGTGTGTGTGTGTGTGAGCGAGATAAGCTGACATTTAGGAATGTTGTCGCTCGTTTTTCTTCACAGACTCGATAAACTTTGTTCCTGCGTCCTCCAGTTTCCCAGCATTCCTCACCGATGAACGCTGCACTTTCACACACACATTAAACCCTCTGTCGCTCGCTCGGCACCACAAACACTGCTTTTACCCACAATGCACGGCGGCGCCGTTTCTCAGCCCAGTCTGGTTTATCATTACTGTTTAGGAGTCGCAGGACTTTCACAGCGTTTTTCAAGCAAAGATCGAACTGTCACTAAAACCCTGACAGAAGATCGCACGAACACAAGCGACGTTTAAGTGAAACACAGATCATCGCTGCGATTCTCTCAGTCTTTCAGTGTTTCCGTCTGCCACAAACAAATGTGAGAAAGGAAGGCCGGGAAAACTTTCTGACCCAAACAGGAGTTACATCGCACTGATGACGTCATCCTGATGTCATCACCTTGCCCCGCGGCGACAGCAACGCCGGGACGCGCGGTGACTCGGGCGTGGCGGCCAAAGTTGGAGCCGCAGATCGCGTGACGCCGTGGAAACCAAACACATCCGATCCAAATAAACACGTTCAGAAACTCCGATGAAGACAGTGAGGCTGGGAGAAAGTAAATAAGTGGACCTTGAGTAGAAATTGCTGTTTCCACGGTTATGGATGAAGCGTGATGCAGTCAAAAGCTCCCAACAGGCCAGTAAGTGGCCCTTGAGTGGACGTGATGCATTTTTCCAACTGTTCCAGTCACTTGTTTATGAATGAATGTAAAGTTCATGTGTTTTGCTTGATAAACATATAATTTGCTTTATTAAAAAAAAAAAAGGCTAATTAATCAGCAAATTATTTGGTAAATAATTCAGAACCAGAAATACGTTATTGATCCCCGATGGGAAACTCTTTGTTACAGCTGCTCACATAGTACACTGTAGTACAGGTCAGATAAATGAAGTACCAAGTGGGTATAAGTATAAAGTATAAAATTAAAATAAGTGTGAAGTACAAAGTATATACCGGTTGATGATAAGTACGCAAGGTATAATAATACTCATTTGTTCTTCCATACTATACTGAATGTGCTTTGTATTGATTATAACATTTATTTCATCTTTTTATTTGATTTAATTTTACTTTATTTTATTTAATTTCAGCTGACTATTTCTGAAACATCGGTCCATTAATCAAATCAACAGAAAATTCTTCCGAACGTTGATTTTTTTAGCGAAAGCAGCCAAGCGCTCTCTGGCTCCGCTTTTCTGTTTTATGTCCCAACAAAGCTGTAGGTCAGACAAAACAAGACACGTGCAGACGTCACTTTGGAAAGCGTAGCGATCACAGTTTTCTGATGTTTTACAGACCAAATGATTCATCAATAAATGGAGAAACATCAGATGAACTGAGCATGAGAATGATCCTTAGTTTAAGCCCCAGATTGAGGCTAGAAATGTGTGTCTCGAGACCGGCTTCAGACCGAAAGCTCACAGTCGGTCGCCTCTCTTCCCCACGGACCTCCCGGCCGCCCTCAGCGTCCCCCCGTCCGCCCCCGGGCCTCATGTTGGGCTTCGTCCCTCTGCGTATCACATTCCACATCACCGATAATCGCTCTGCCGTCGGCTTCTGAAGCAGAGATAAAGGAAAATCCCCCCGAGGCAAAATCCCTTACAGCTGCCGCTATTGAATTTCCCCTTAAATGAAGTGTCTGCCAATCACCAGCCTGCCGCCGAACACACACGAAGAAGAGGAGGCAGGGAGGCGGCGCTGGGATCCCCGGCTCGCCGCTAAACCCCCGCTCGCTCGCCCTACAGCCACTTTAAGGGATAAATATTAGGAATTAAGCAGAAAAGCCGGAAACCTTTCGAGGAGGACGGATTGAGAGGAGGAAGGAATGTCTGACGATGTTTCTTTGCGTGACGAAGAATAAACTTTATCTGCCAAAAGAGCGCACGGAGGGAAATAAATCACTTGACTTTTAATGAGAGTTTGTGACCGGAGGAGAAACCCAGCGACAGGAAGGAGGGATTGATGGTCGGAGCTGTTGTTTTCAGGAAGAGGGGGAGGAAAACAAATAGGGTGGAGGAGGAAAGACAGGAGAATGGAGGAGGACGAGGAAGCCTGAGGCTCCACTTAAGCTAATTAATGGATCGACGTGCACGCTCGCCACGCGTGCACGTTGTGTTTTAAAGGGGCTTAAGTTTTCATCCATTAGACAAATGAGAGGGCAGGAGGGGGGGGCTTCAAGTGGGAGACTAATGGGCAGCACACACACACACACACACACACACACAGCAGAGTAATCAGTCTTCTGGACTAATCAGGATTTTTTTAATGAACACGCCATCTCTCACTCTGAGGCAACAAAACACAGTGATTGAATTAGAGCACAGCTCAAACTACTGGGGGGGCGGGGGGAACAAACAGCTGAGCAGGTGATTCCCTCATGGACGTTCAGTGTGAAAGTGAGCTAAAAGCTAAAAGCTGTTAGCATGGAGGTTTAGTGCCTTGCTCAGGAGCACCGCTGTGTTCGGGCGAGGTATTCCTGAGCCGGCCGGCCGCTGGGCCTCGCTCTGCGGGCGGTCCGTAAGTCTGAGCATCGCACGGTCATGGAAATGCTCATCAGACTTATTCTCATGGTCCAGAAAGTTCTCCCCAACCTGGACCTCTGACTGCCTCACCCAATCACAGGAGAGACCCCGAACCAGTCCCAGATATATCATCTTGCTTCTTTCTGCTCGGATTCGGGCCGCAGCTGAAGGCTCAGCGTGAGATTAGACCGCAGCGGCTCGCAGCAGTTTCCCGGGTCGATTTCCATGTGATTTAAATATCCGTCCCCTCCGTGAGGAATCTGAGCCCGACTGATATCTGAATCTGATCAAACTAAAACAGCTTCTCCGAGCCTCCGAGTGTCTCGCAGCCGTTTCTGTCATTGCTCACATCGCTGCCGGGAGTTGTTTTAACTACCCACAATCCACTGCTTCAAACGTGTGGAAGGCCCAGAATGTTTTACTGGAGGAGCCGAGCTTTTAATCTCAAACCCTGAAGTGTACATACAGCGTGTGTGTGTGTGTGTGTGTACAGCATACGGCACGTGCGTTGTGTATGAAATGAGGTTTTAAATGTAATCGTGTTTCATGTAGCTGAGCGTGTTTTTAGCATCGCTACAGTCTGCAATGCCACATGAGAGGAGAGGATTTTTTTCAGTAACTCTGCTGACTTCCACACCGACAGTTTCAGCACATCAACGCTTGAGCAGCAAACATGAAAAATGTGGACTACATCATCAGATCCGGATTACGGATCAGGAATGGTTTCAATAAAGACCACTTTCGGAGCTTCGTGCAGGCTCAAGTGGGCTAATATTTAAATTTGAATACCTCATTTGGGAACACTAGTCTTTGATTTTCACGCTGAGATACTGCATCAGCTTTTTACCTTGTGGCTCTGCCGCGGCTCCAGCGTGTAGCCCAGCTTCAGGTAGCCTGCCTTCAGATGCCAGATTCTAATCGATATCTTGTCTGACGTGAGAACTCCCTCCTTAAAATGGATGATGTCTCTCCTCTCTGAGCTCCTCCTCCATTTTCTTACTTGAAACTGAAGCTTAGTTTAGATTCCAGACAGATTCAACAGGCTATGTGTCAGTGGTTTCCCTCAGGGTCAGGGTCTTTGAGGCGCATCACGGGGGTTGGGAACTGCTGATCTGAACCACTTTATTTGGAGGTCAAACTGAAAGTGAGGCACTGCACAGGAAAACTGTGAACACCACTACAGCAAGTACACTGGGTCAGAGTTGGATGGACGTTTGTAACGGACCGTTTCGTAATTTGACTTCGTTCTTCGGAGGTTTGTCTCTAACCCGTCGGCTCGTCTCTCGTAAACCGGCAGACTTCTTTTTAGTGACTTCATCACGTTCACAGATCTCAGAGAGGTGACTGCAGTGTTGTTATTACTGCAAAAATAAGACCTAAACTGGAATAAACTGGACCGCACAACGAGGTGTTTCCAAGTCTCAATTGAGCCTCTTAAGTCCTCGCTTGACAAAATGAGAACACTTTAACAGACTGGACCCTCTAGACTTCAGACACGTTGAAAGATCACCTTCAGGTAATGATCTTTCTTCTCTTTTTTCTTAACTCCCAAATGGGCATGAAGCACATCTAACATTTGGAGGCAGGAGTTTCTCCTCAGATCCAGTTTTCTGGGGCAGACAGGAAACTTGGCCCACTCAAAATTTGGGACACGGTTATAAAAACAAATGAATAATACCTGCTCAAAGTGGGCCACCTCCAAGACCAAGTGACCAATAGCAGGTCTGAAATATTCTCCCCGAACACTCAATCTACTTTCCTTCATTTCCACTCTGTCAGACAGAGAAGCAGCTGACGTGTGACGGAGGGTTTTGTTTTTGAGCTGCTCGGGAAACGAGGTCAAAGACTGAGACTGAAACTCTAAACTTTCTGGGTGAAAAAAGGCCGAACTGGGACAAAAACCAGGCAGGAAGAGGCTGAGTGTGAGCACAGGCACAGACAAACAACACACAGCAGTACACAGCAAAGCCCGTTCAAGCTTGGGAAGGTAGAAAAAGATGATTTACTGAGGTAATAAACCTGGAAGTGCTAGCATTAGCATTACCAAAATACACCCAAAGGGAAATATGCTGCTGAAAAAACGTATTTCGCCAAAAACAGCAAACTGAAGCTACAAATACTATTTATTCCATTTTTTGATAGAATTTTTTCCCCTTCTATTTATAGTGCAGCTGAATATAGACAAGAAAGGGGGGTGACATGCAGCAGAGGGCAGGGGGCCGCTGCAGGAAGGACTCAGCCTCGGTACAGGTGAGCTACCAGGGCGCAGCGTCTGTTTTCACATCAGTTCTTGCTGTGGTCGCACCGTTGACGGCACAGCAGGTGTAGGCTAAAAGCTGATTGGTTGTTATCTTTTTATTGCCTGTGCAGGTTGCTGGTTTGAAGCCTTCAGACCTGACGCCCATAAAACAAACAGTTACTGTGCACATGGCCTCAATTCGGAGACTTTAAAAGGCTGAAGGGGTTAATCTCCTGTGTGTGTGTGTGTGTTGGTTGTGGGGTCTGTCTGTGTGTGTCCTTGAGCAGTTGGCGGGGCTGTTCGTCTGTCTTTGGATTAAATCCGATAAGATTCGACCTCCTCCCCGCTTCCCTCCAGTCTTTATCCCCCCGGCTGGAAAAAGCCCTACGCCCCCCATTTCTTATACATGACTCTGTGTGTGTGTGTGTGTGTGTGTGTGTGTGTGTGTGTGTGTGTGCGCATCAGTGGTAAAACGCTTCCCCCTGTCCTCTCTCTCCAGCCAAACACAGCAGATGATGTGTGTGAAGGTATTGTGCAGAGGCTAAGAGCAGTGGCTAGCACTGGCAGGCCGTTCCTGCCGCACCCTGCCACTCCTGCCGCTCCCTGCCGCACCCTGCCGCTCCCTGCCGCACCCTGCCGCACCCTGCCGCACCTGCCGCACCCTGCCGCTGGTTTGTGCGAAGCTTTCAGTAACAAGACTGAAAAGGAGGAGCTACTGTCATTCACGCACAATGAGCTGCATGTGTTCGATATCATGAAGCTCGTCACAGCTTCACAGAACTTTACTGAGCTCCATCAGCCTCTACACAAACCAATCATATTCACCTGAAATCATCTGAAGACAAACACTCATTTTGTCATCTTATAAATAAAGAAATTACGACGTTCACTCCAAGTTGAAATATCTCCCACCGAAGTGTGACAAAATGGCTGCCAAGCCTCAGTTGACTAAAAGTTCTATCTAAATAAAATCCAGCTAAACACACTTAGTTTGCATCTGGCTCCACTCGTTAATGAGCTGATTTGGGACGTTTAAGGTGAAGCGCTGAAACCTGCAGGTCTCAGAGGCGAGTTTGACTTTGGGATCATGTGTTCGGTGTTGTTGTGCTTTTGGCTGCTGCTGTAATAAATCTGCTGCGGTGTGTCTGTGGCGTTTCACCGTGCAGCGGGGCGTCTCTGGCCTTCAGCAGGCCTGAGATCAGATAATCCCTGCTGCCCTTAATCCCCAACCTGAGAGAGGAGCAGAGGGGAGAGGGCAGACACCACCCTCTTATCTGTCCAATGTGTGGGCTGCAGCGAGGTTCACCAGATTCCATCTGCTACTTTTTAAAATAACAGAGAGCTGAACCTGCGTCTGCAAAAACCGACTCGATAACAAACAGCCCAATAAGGAAGTACTAGAAGGTCCTTCAACATCTGCCGGACAATGCTGAAGATGTTCTATGAGTCTGTGGCGGCCGGTGCTGTCCTGTATGCTGTTGCATGCTGGGGCAGCAGGCTGAGGGCAGCAGGCTGAGGGTAGCGGACGCCAACAGACTCAAAAAACTGATCCGTAAGGCCGGTGGCATTGTGGGGGTGGAGCTGGACTCTCTGGCGGTGGTGTCAGAGAGGAGGATGCTGGGTAAACTTCACGCCATCTTGGACAGCGTCTCCCACCCGCTCCATGACGTGCTGGTCAAACAAAGGAGCACCTTCAGCGGAAGACTCATCCCCCCACAATGCACCACAGAGCGCCACAGGAAGTCATTCCTGCCTGTGGCCATCAGACTCTTTAACTCCTCCCTCTAAGTGTCAGTCTGTTTGACCCGAAGTCACTAAACTGGACATTGATCATTAACATCTCCGCCATAATTAATAATAATTGTGCAATATTCTGTGTTAATACTCCCGTGCAATATTAGTTTTCCCATGTTAGTTTCTTATTTATTGTTACTGATACTATATACCTCTATTACTCTCGACAGTACATGCACCTCCGCTTATTACTATTACTTATTACATATTTAGTTACATTGTATTTTATACTGTACTTCATCATCAACCAGTAAATCCACTTGGTACTCGACACTTAGTTTATCTTATACTTATACCGACATGATACTTAATTTATTTTCTGACCTGTTTTATAGTGTTTATAATTTGTGTATCATATTGTTTGCTAGTACTTCCTCCTGTGTGCGCTGACGTAAAGGCGAGCTGCTGTAACAAAGAGTTTCCCTTCGGGGATCAATAAAGGATTTCGATTCTGATATTCCAGCAGTGAACAAGATCACAATAACTGTAACGCTGATACACTAGCATTCCCCCTAACATCTCTAAAGGACCGACAAAACCTTCTGTTCAGTGTAACCTTCCCAGCCACAGCAACAAAGATCAGTGCGGAGAGATTTATAGGCTGATTAAGTATTGTACTTTCACAAAGTTGGGGAACTCACAAGAGACAGATTCAAACCAGAATGGAAGCAGCAGAGGCCTTTAGCTCCCAGAATGAGTCAAGCTACACAAATCGATGACTTCATCAAGGTTACTTTTTAGACTTGAGAGCTGCTGCGAGCCCCTCGTCTGTCCGGAGGAAGTGATGCTGTTAACAGAGACCAGGATGGATGTGCGACTCTGACACTGCAGGCCGCTCTTCACATCTCATTTCCTACAGAAGCCTTTTAACAGTGACCGTGATCTGTCTCCGGCCCTAACCATTAGCGTTTGTGTCTAAACCAAACCAAACCTAAAAGGTGGCGGATCAGCAAACTGCCGCGTGCAGGACAGCACCGACACACAGACTATTTGGTCTTTTCTTTTGGATCTCAGTGTAAAGCCTTCAGTGGGCTGAAACTGAAACAAATGTGCTGGTGTGCAGTTAGAAAGAAGCGAGCTGCTACGTTAGCCGCTGCTAGCATAACACACCCCAATCTTGAGTTTGTGATTTGACCACAGCTGTCCATGAAGTGTCCTCTCAGCATCACTGACTGGACAGACAGCAGACAGACAGTGTCTCAGACCAACACTCCTGCAATCGGCCCCTAGAGGCTCTCAGGATAGCTCAAAGGTACCACGTTGTTTGTTCGGTCCGTCACTTTCATTACTGTGGCTGCGACGAGCTACAAGGGACCAGAGGAAAGGTAACGGGTTCATCCTCTGAGGAGCGGGACGTTTATCTACCAGAGCAACACGACACGTTGATGAGATGTCCATTCAGTTATCACGTCTAAAACGAACGTATCTGCTCAAAGTTCAGTCCAGAAAACATTAATGCTCATTTCCAAAAGCTTTGATTCGAGAAAACGATTGGAAATATATAATGAACTGATAACAGACTGAATATTTCTCCCTCTTGAGAAGCATGCTGGGACAGGAAATGAGGCTTATTCATCTTTATTTTTACTGCTGACCCTCCTGGCTCAAACACTGCCGACAGATGAAACTGTTTTTTGCCAAATTTTGACAGCTTTAAATCTCAAGTTTCATCCTGCCAAATAAAAACACTCCTCTGCACCCAAAACACCAAATGCTGCTTCGGCTTCGGCGTCCTCCTCCTGTCCTGCGTCGGCACGATTGGTCCTCTGACAGGCCAAGAGTCAGCAAACAGCCCGAAAATCACTGATGAAATCTATTTCACACCAACTCCTACGAAGCTGTTTGAGAAGCTTTTTAACTGTGATGAATATTAATATTAATGTTTTTAGTCCAACATG